>JAQQSO010002271.1:0-14521 GCA_028658305.1 Pachyuromys duprasi | reverse complement strand
TGACAGACTGGCTAGATCCCAGGGGAGGACTTTGCAGCCAGCCCTGAGGAGACAGGATAAGCTGGGGTTGGATGGAAGGGAAGGAGGTCCTCCCCTGTTGGTGGACTTGGAGGGGGCGGGGAAGAGGGAGATGAGGGAGGGAGTGGAAGGGTAGGAGGGAATGGGGGAGGGGGCTACGCCTGGGATTCAAAGTACCTAAACTGTGATTGAGATAAAAATAAATAAATTAAAAAAAAAACAACCTTCACAATAGCCACTAATAACATAACATATGGAAAGATCTCCCATGCTCATAGATCTGTAGGATTAACACAGTGAAAATGGCCATTCTGCCAAAAGCAATTTAGAGATTCACTGCAATTCCCATCAAAATACCAATACAATTCTTTACAGACCTTAAAAGAACAATTCTCAACTTAATATGGAAAAACAAAAATTCCAAATTGCCAAAACAATCCTGTACAACAACAGATCATCTGGAGGTATCTCTAACCCTGGTATCAAGCTGTACTACAGAGTAGTAGTAATTAAAACTGCACTTTATTAGCATAGAAACAGAATGGTGGATCAATGGAACCGAATAGAAGACCCAAAATAAATCCACATACCTATGGATACTTGATTTTTGACAAAGAAGCCAAAACCATTCAATGGAAAAAAAAAAAAAAGGCAGCATCTTCAACAAATGGTGCTGGTCTAACTGGATGTCTACATGCAGAAAAATGAAAATAGAACCATTTTAATCACCCTGCACAAAGCTAAAGACTAAGTGGATCAAAGACCTCAACATAAAACAAGACATATTAAATCGGGTAGAAGAAAAACCTGGAAAGAGCATAGAACTCATTGACACAGGAGACATCTTCCTGAACAGAACAATAACAGCACAGGCTCTAAGATCAACAATCAGTAAATGGAACCTCATGAAACTGAAAAGCTTCTGTAAAGCAAAAGACACTGTTGTCAGAACAAAACGACAGCCTACAAACTTGGAAAGGGTATTCACTAAACCTATATCTGACAGAAGGCTAATGTCCAGATTATATAAAAAACTGAAGAAGTTAAAAAGCAATAAATCAAGTAATCCAATTTAAAAATGTGGTACAGAGCTAAATAGAGAATTCTCTGTAGAGGACTATAGAATGGCAGAGAAACACTTAAAGAAATGCTCAATGTCGTTAATTATCAGGGATATGCAAATCAAAATGTCCCTGAGATTTCACCTTACAGTCATCAGAATGGCTAAGATCAAAAACTCAAGTGACAACACATGGGGGAGAGGATGTGGGGAAGGGGAACCCTCCTCCATTGCTGGTGGGAATATAAACTTGTAAGACCACTTTAGAAATCAATCTGGTGCTTTCTCAGACAATTAGCAATAGTGCTTCCTCAAGATCCAACTATACTACTACTGGGCATATATCCAAAATATTCTCAAGTACACAACAAGGATATTTGTTTAACCAGGTTCTTAGCAGCTCTATTTGTAATAGCCAGAACTTGGAAACAACCTAGATGTCCCTCAATGGAGGAATGGATACAGAAATTGTGGTACATTTACACAATGGAATACTACTCAGAAATTAAAAACAAGGAAATAATGGAATTTACAGGCAAATGGTGGGAAATAGAAAAGATCATCCTAAGTGCTATATCCCAGGGGCAGAAAGACATACATGGTATATACTCACTTATAAGTGGATACTAGACCTATAAGGTAGGATAAACATACTAAAATCTGTATACCTAAAGGAGATAAACAAGAAGGAGGATCCTGGGCAAAATGATCAATGCTCACTTAGAAAGACAAACGGGATGAACATTGGAAGGAGAAAATAGGAAACAGGACAGGAGCCTACCACTGAGGGCCTCTGAAAGACTCTACCCAGCAGTGTATCAAAGCAGATGCAGAGGATGGCATTGGGAGGGGAAAAGTGAAGGGGCTTCAGCTGGGATAAAAAGCAAATAAACTTTAATTAATGTAAAAACTTAAAAATTTTTTAAAAATTGCAGAAGATTGTTAACAGTTGCAAAATTAACAGAAAAAAATATCTCAAGGTTTCAGAAGACAAGATCAGAAATGCAGTTGTTTGCATTTCCAGATAAAAATATTGTGTTCACTATTGTTATGTATTTTTAGAATTGAAATCATTTTCAAAATGATTCTGTTTTGATATGGCATTTAGTCATAGCTGGTATTTTCTATTAGTTTCTTTAATACAACTATGTGTCTAGGCTCATTTTAACAGCCCTAGCTATCCTGGGTACACCATAAATATGTGATTGTCAACTGCTTGAATAATTTGAAAGTTAAATATAAATTTGTTTCCTGAGTGTAAAATTGTAAAATCATAAGGGTCAGGAGAACATAATTTAGACTTGGAAATAATGTAAAGAATCTTTAGCTAAATTGTTTGACTATAAGTTATTTGAAATTTCACATAAGGGATTTTACATTGAAATAATATATTTGAATAAAATATTAAAAATTGAAACGAACCCATGAGACATCTGTTGGGTATATTATCTATCCTTCTGTGAATAGTGGGAAGAGGCAGCAGCTTGAAGAGAAATATCATTCGAGTGTGTCAAGCATATGTTTAGCAAAGAGTCAGCTCTAACAGGTCAGGTCTTCGTAGATTTAGGTATTGATGTCATCCTTCAGTACCTTGTTTATTCAATTTACTATAGTATCCTTGAGCTTACTTACATTGCCACAAATGATAATATACAAATTTTTTAATTTGTTATTACTTATTTTTAAAAAGGAAAAAATAACAAAACTACCAAGTTGAAATCAAATAATGAAAAATTCTTATCCTGGAAAATTCTGCCCTGCCGCATGTAAGCATTAACTGTAACTGAAGCATGACTCTGACTTTGTTAGCTCTCACAGAGCACCTGTAGGGAGATCTGGAAGAGCAAGGCAAACGAAGGAAGGCATTTGTAAAGTGGACTGAAAACTTGCCTGTGCTGCCCCAGGGTCCTATTTTAATTACAGGTGATTTACTGTAGATTAGAAGATGGATCACTCACATAGAGGCGACATTTCTTACTTCCAAAAAAATGTTAATAAAGGAGGATACCAAGGGGTTTTTGTCAACTTCTCACATGGCTAAAGCCAGGATCACTTCTGTTAAACCAGAAATCATCTATTCATGCCTACTTCCTTGAAAATAAAAAAAAAAAGCAGAAGAACAGATGACATATGCCCAATGGAAGAAAACATTATCCACTGTTATCAGGAATGCCCCAACACTTTCTTAAACAATGGTCAAAACAAAATTCCAGCATCCACAGAAAAGAAAAAAAAAAGTATGACACTGTATCAGCCTAGTTCTCAAAATTCTGAACTTATTTAATACACCTTAATTATAATATTAATTAGATTATAATACTTAATTAAAACATCAACTTATCACCCAAGTGAATGACAAACAAGAACATCTACAAATCAACCACCTTCAACTAAAAAGCAATGGGATAAAGCAGTTGTTTCATATCTTGACTTGAGAAAGGTTTAAGTTGTGTTTTTACCTAACAGCTTAGGAAAATTTCAGACTAATGTTATTAATCTACACAAAATAAAATCCATGAGATAAAATTAACTAAACTGAAGTCATCTAAAATAATGAAAATTCAACTCTTAACAGAGAACTAAGCAGCACTAGAAAGTGTTGAAAGTGAGAGAAATAGTGTTCCCCAGAGAAGAGCTTCTCCAATTTACTACCTAATACGAATGCTCAGCCTAGAATCATGCTCATACAGGAGACGTTATCAAATAGAACAGGCTCTATTCATGTACTCAGGAACCACAACTAAAAGAAAAAGAGTTTATGAATTTGAGTAGGATCAAAATAGGGTTCATGGGAGGACAAGAAAGGAGAAGAGGAAAGGGAGGAAATAATGAAAGTATATTTTAATGACCACATATAACAAATACTACTACAAAGAACTTTATATCTATCCCTTCATTTAATGTTATAACAGCATTATATAACTTATCCCTCCATATTCCCTCAACTTCGTTGATGATTAATTTATACACAATAACATTCAAACTTTAAAGAGTCTTTTTTGATGAGCTTGAAGTTTCATCTTGTTGTGAAGGTGCCCATGTTTGAAATACAGATTTTTCTACATCCTGGAACACTATACTTTCCTCGGGCTCTTCTTATTCTGCAGAACTCAAAGTTACTGATGCACGTTCTGTCATTAATGTTTTATTTTTCCTAAAATCTTATGCAAATGCATTCAGAGATGATTTCTAAAGTGTTCTGTTTAGCAAAACGTATTTAATATTCCTCCATCCTGCAGCACATATCAGCTCATTCTTGTTTATTGGAGAGTAGTTTAATCTTATAGACACAGCACAATCCATTCACCAGTTGACAGACATGTGTATCATTTTTATTTCCAGACTATTCTGTGTAAACTTCTGTGTGAGGTTTGCTATCGGTGTTTACATGGGCATGGGAAAATATCTTTAGGAGTGAAGTTGATGAACTACTGAGTAGTTATCAATTTACCCTTATAAGAAGTACTTATTTTTCAGAATGATTGATTATTTTATGTTTCTGCCACACCTACAGCAATTTTTGGCATCCATTTCATTGTTGGACATTCTGATGATTGTCTAGTGCTGCTTTAGTTTTAGACAAGAATGTATTTCCATGATAAATTTTACAAATGGAATTCATTTACATCATATTTTACTTTGAAACTCTCCAACTAAGCTAATTTATTAACTGTTACACCTATAAAATTTCTCAAGTAGATGCAGAGACAGACTGCAATTTTAGGGTAAGAAATGAAAAAGGGCATTCATTTAAGTCATCCTCTGAAAGCTGTATAAAGTAATAAATATGATATTACTTAAACATCTTCCAGAAGTCTTTTAAGTGAGCATGAATGTGTATGTGAGTGTGTATGTGTGAGTATATGTGAGCCTTCATTTATGCATGCACATCGTTGAGAGTAGAAAGAGAAAAGAAATGTTAAAGAATAAATACTTGTAATTGTTCATATCATAATAATACTGTCAGCCAGAAATACTACATAGCCAATCAAAATAATGCAAATCACACTTTAAATACATTCGATCTGTAAAAAAAAAAGGTTAAACATGCATATAAAATAGTGTTGATTATTTCTATTATTTCTTACTATTTGAAAATTGTCTTTTGGTATAAACAATGCCAGGAATCCCAGAGGTTCATATTAAACACTGAAAATACACCAAGGACAGTCATAACTTAAGAAAATTAAGTGAATTATAAATTTGGTTGATTTATTTTCTAATTATTGAAAATAGATTCTTGTCTGATACAATATATCCTGATTATAGTTTCCCCTCCTTCCGGTTCCTGCCTTCCCCTTCAAATCCCCTCCTTTTCTGTCTCTAGTTAGAAAAGAGCAGGCTTCTGAAAGATAGCAACCAAACATGACAAAATGAAATACAAGATAACACAAAAACATTCATATGGGAGTTAGACATCTCTGTTCAACAAGAGGAGAAATCTCAAGAGCAGGTAGAAGACTCAGGGACCCACTTGTTCTCACAGTTAGGAGTACTGTAAAAACATTAAGCTAATAGCAATAATATATACACAGAAAGCCTGGTGCAGACCCGTGTAGGCCCTGTGCTTACTGCTTCAGCCTATGAGCTCATATATGCCTTGTTAGTTGATGCAGAGGGCTGTGTTCTCCTGGTGTCCTCCATCCCCTCTGACCCTTATAATCTTTCTGCATCCTCTTACATAACATTCCCTGAGCTTTGAGGAGGAAATTCTTTCTTCATGGAATATTTGGCTTTGTGTATCTACATCTCTTTCCATCTCCTGTCTAAGGAAGCTTCTCTGATAGTGACTGGATAAGGCACTGATTTATGAGCATTGCCGAATATCAGTTGGAATCAATTTATTTGTTTTTCAAACCAGTAGTGTTTTGTTTTACCCTACATCTAGTCTGTGGTTCATGGTTACTGAAGCAGTGTTAGATATGGGTTCTTTCTTATGGAATGGGCCTTAAGTCAAATTAGATATTGGTTGGCTACTCCCACAGCTTTTATGCAATTTTTGTTCTTGCATATTTTGTAATCAGGACAGACTGTATCTCAAATGTTTTGTGGCCAGGTTGGGAAATAACTTTGATTTTCCTCAGCCAAAGGAAATGGATACAGAAATTGTGGTACATTTACACAAAAGAATACTACTCAGCTATTAACAACAAGGAAATCATGAAATTTGCAGGCAAATAGATGGACCTAGAAAATACCATGCTTTGTGAGATAAACCAGAACAAGAAAGACACACATGGTATATACCCACTTATAAGCGGATATTAGCCATATAATACAGGATAACCATACTACAATCCACAGACCTAAAGAAACTAAATAATAAGAAAGACCTAGGGAGGATGCTGTTTTTTTTTTTCTTTTTAGGGAGGATGCTTAATTCTCATTCAGAAGGTCAAACAGAAAAGACAAATAGAAGAGAGGGAACAGGATGAGAACCTATCATAGCTGTCCTCTGAAAGATTCCACTCAGCAGCAGAATGAAGCAGATGCCGAGACACAGCCAAACTTTGGGCAGAGCACAGGGAGTCTTAGAGAAGAGTGGGGGAATAGAAGGACCCAGAGGTGACTGGAGCTCCACAAAGAGACCAACAGAGCCAAAAAATCTGGGCTCAGGGGGAACTGCAGAGACTGATGTACAAACAAAGGACCATGCATGGACAGAACCTAGACCCCCTGCTCAGAAATAGCTGATAAGCATCTCAGTCTCCATGTGGGTTTCCTAGTAAGGGGAGCAAGGGTTATCTTTGCTGTGGATGTGCTTGCCCATTCTTTGGTCCCTTCTCCGTGTCAGGGCAGCCCTGCCAGCCCACAGAGAAAGAGGATCCAGGCAATCTTGATGAGACCTGATAAGGGAGGGTCAGATGGTAGAGGATGAGGTCTCCCCATTTCTGTTGTCTAGGGAAGATGGAAAGAGGGAAAGAGGAAGTATGGTGGGACTGGAAGGAGATGAAGGAGGGTGCTACAATCAGGGTAAAACATGAATAAATTATAAAAAAAAACTGCAGAAAACTGGAGATCGATTGTGAACACCCACATGGCAGCTCAAACCCATCCATAATTCAAGCACAGGGAGACAACATCCCCTTTTGGACTCTTTGGGAATTGTATACACAGTGTGTGCATGCATACATAAATTCAAACAAAACACTCATCATGCAAAATAACAATAAAAATAAAACGCTTTTAAAAGTACTTATCAAAACAAATCTTGAAAATAATGTCTTAGGTAATGAAAAATAACGTATATGTTTTTGAATTTGAAAATAACAATCAGTCTTATGTGTCAATATATTATAAGCCTGTTTAAAAATTAGTAATGCTTCCTTACCTAGGAGGCCTACCAGGGCACCAGAAACACACATTTCTAGCCTCTGGTCCAGGCCCTACCTGCCTTCCCAAGAAGGCATGCTGGACTTGAAGACAAGATCATCCAGGATTGATCTCCACCACCATGCCAATCCTCTGCCTGGGTTCCAAATGGGACACAGACAGCAGAGGAGAGTTGCTGGTTATCCTCTGAGTTCTAGTCTCCAGCCCATGGCTCTACCCACCTTCCTAAGAAAGCCTACCAGGCCCCAGAAATATTTAGGCTCTGGCCCTCTGGCCCTTGGCTCTGGCTATCCTCCCAAGAGGCCTTCCAAGGCCCCAGCAACACCCAGTTCCTGCCTCTAGCCCTTGGTCCTACCTGTCTTACCAAGAAGGGTTGCCTTCCAACTTCTGGCCCAGGGTTGTGCATGTGTTCCTGAGGAGTCCTGAGTACAACAGCAACAGCCAGCCAACACCAGGGACAATCAGAGAGGAAAAACAAAACAACAACAAAAAAAAACAGAATAAGGACAAAAACAATAAGAACCAGGGCTATATGGCACCACCAAACCCTAGCTATATTACTACAACAAGCCCTGGATATCCTAACTCAGCAGAAACACAAGAAAATGACCACGAATCTATTCTTACTAAGATGAAAGTGGCCTTTAAAGAGTAAATAAATAAATTCCTTAAAAATGGAGGAAAATACAAACAGGTGAAAGAAGTGAATTAAACAGTTCAAGACCTGCAAATGAAAACAGAGACAAGAAAGACAACAAAAACTGAGAGAATCCTGGAGATTGAAAACTTAGGGAAGAGAACAAGAACTACAGAAGTAAGCATCATCAACAAACTACAAGAGATAGAGGAGAGACTCTCAGGCATAGAAGATACAATTGAAGAAATCAACACAGTCAGAGAGTGTTAAATTTAAAAAGTTCCTCACCCACGCACACATACACACACAATGTAATAAATCAGGGACATGAAAAGACTAACCCTAAGAATAATAGGAATAGAAGAAAGATCTCCAAGGATCAGAAAATATTTTCAACAAAATCATAGAAAAAAATTTCTCCAACATAGTAAAAGAGATGCCTATAACCATACAAGAAGCTTACAGAACATCAAATAGATTGGACCAGAAAAGAAAATGACCCTGCCACATAATAACCAAAATACTAAATGTACAGAACAAAGAGAGAGTACTAAAAGCTGAATGGGAAAAAGACCAATTAACATGTAAAGGCAAATCTACCAGAATTATACCTTTGTTCTCAACAGAGACTACAAAAGCTAGAAGGGCCTCAACAGATGTCTTGCAGACCCGAAGAGCTTGACTGCTATACGCAACAAAGTTTTCAATAACTATAGATGGAGAAAACAATATATTCCATGACAAAATGAATTTTAAACAACATATATGCACAAATTTAGCTCTACTGATGATAATAGAAGAAAACATCCCAACCCAGGGAGGTTAGCTACACTGAAGAAAACAGGAAATAAATAACTCCACTGCAGCAAAAACCAAAAGACAAGAAACACACACAATTCCACCAGCAACATCAAAATAACAGGAACTAACAATCATTGCTCTTTACTACCTCCCAACATTAATAGGCTTAATTCCCCAATAAAAAGACATAGGCTAACAGAATGGATGTTAAACATGAGCTATCATTCGGCTGCATACAAGAAACACACCTCATCAACAATGATAGATATTACCTTAGAGTAAAGAACTGATAAAAAGGATTTCCAAGTAAATGGACCCAAGAATCAATCTAGAGTATCCCTAATAATATCACCCAAGAGGAGTAAATGATTGTAAATAATCAAACTCAGGGCTGAAATCAATAAACTATAAACAAAGAGAACAATTCAAAGAATCAACAAAGCCAAGAGCTGGTTCTTTGAGAAAATTATTAAGATAGATAAACCCTTAGCTAACCTAACTAAAAGACAGACACTATCCACATCAACAAAATAAGAAATGAAAAGAGAGACATTGCAACAGACACAGAAAAAAATAAAAAGGATCATTAGGTCTTACTTCAAAGGCCTGTACTCCACAAAATTGGAAAATCTAAATGAAATGGACAATAATCTTCATAAATTCTACTTACAAAACTTAAAGCAAGACCAGGTAAATAATTTTAGTAGTCCTATAACCTCTAAAAAATAAAAGCAGTCAATAAAAGCCTTCAAAAAAACAACAAAGCCCAAGGCCAGATGGTTTTATTGCAGAATTCTACCATAATTTCAAAGAGCTAATACTAATACTCCTCAAATTATTCCACAAGATAGAAAGAGGGAACTTTTCCAAACTCATTCTCTGAGGCCATAGTCACCCTGATACCTAAACCACACAAAGGACCCACCAAGGAAAGAGAATTTCAGATCAGTTTCCCTTATGAACCTTGCTACAAAAATACTCAAAAAAAAATACTCATAAACCAAATCCAAGAACACATCAAAACTATCATATACTCTGATCAAGTAGACTCCATCCCATCGATGCATGGGTGGTTCAATATACAAAATCCATCAATATAATCTACCATATAATCCAACTGAAAGAACAAAACCTCATGATCATCTCATTAAATGCTGAAAAGCTTTTAACAAAATCCAACATTTCTTCATGTTAAAAGTCTTGGAGAGATCAGGGATACAATGTGAATACATAAACAGAATAAAGGCTATATACAGCAAGCCAGTAGCCAACATCAAGTTAAATGGAGAGAAACTTAAAGCTTTCCCACTAAAATCAGAGACAAGACAAGGTATTGCTTCAATACCGTGCTTGAAGTCCCAGCTAGAGCAATAAGACAGCTAAAGGAGATCAAGGAGATGCAAATTGTAAAGGAGGAAGCCAAAATGTCACTCTTCTCAGATTATATGATAGTATACATAAGTTATCCCCAAAACGCTACCAGAGAACTTCTATAGCTGATAAACTCCTTCAGCAAATTGGCTGGACACAAAATTAACTCTAAAAAATCGGTAGCCCTTCTGTATCCAAATGACAAATGGACTGAGAAAGAAATTAGGGAAATAACACCCTTCACAATAGCCATAAAAATATTAAAATATCTTGGTGTAAAGTCTAATCAAGCAAGTGAAAGACCTGTATGACAAGAACTTCAAGTCTGTGAAGAAAGAAATTCAAGAAGAAATCAGAAGATGGAAAGATCTCCCATGCTCATAGATCTGTAGGAGTTACATACTAAAAATGGCCAACTTACCAAAAGCAATCTACATATTCAATGAAATTTCCATCAAAATATCAAGACAATTGTTTACAGACCTTGAAGGAGCAATTCTCCAACTCATGTAGACAAACAAAAACCCAAAATGGCTAAAACAATCCTGTACAAGCCACAAGAAAACCAACAGAGCCAACAACTCTGGGCCCAGGAGGGCCTGTGTGAACTGATATACCCATGAAGGGCCATGTATGGAGAGGGACTAGATGCACTTCTCAGATGTAGCAATTAGGCACCTCACTCTCCATGTAGGGTCTATAGTAAGGGGAGCAGGGTTTGTCTCTGACATGGACTCTGCTACCTGCTCTTTGACACTTCCCACTGGTGGGGCAACCTTGCCAGTACACAGAGTAAGAGGATGCAAGATGTCTTGATGAGACTTGATAGGATGGAATAAATAAGGAAGGTGCCATCTTTCTGAGGACTAGAGGACAGGGATGGGGGAAAGAAAGAGGGAGAGGGAGACCAGGAGGAGATGAGGGAGAGGACAATGATCAGATTGGGATATAAAGTGAATTAAAAAAAAAGTTCTGGAGATATCACCATACATGATTTCAAGCTTTACCAAAGAGCAATAGTAATAAAAACTATTATGATATTGGCATAGAAACATACAGTTTGATGAATGGAACCAAATTAAAAACCCAGAAATAAACACACCTATGGACTTGATTTTTGACAAAAAGTCAAAACCATACAATGGAAAAAATAAGTATCTTCAACAAATGTTTATGGCCTAACTGGTTATGTGCATATAGAAAAATGCAAATAGACCCATACTTATTACCCTGCACAACACTCAAAGCCAAGTAAATCAAAGACCTCAACATAAAACCAGATACACTAAATCTAATAGAAGAAAAAGTGGAGAATAGTCTTGAACTCATTGGCACAAAGGAACACCAATAACTCAGACATTAAGATAAACAATTAATAAATGAGACCTTATGAAATTGAAAAGCTTCTATACTACAAAGGTCACTGTCAATAGGATAAAATGGCAACCAACAGAATAGGAAAAGATCTTCACCAACCCTACATCTGACAGAAAGAAATTATCCAAAATATAGAAAGAAACCAAGAAATTAGACACCAACAGAAGAAACAACTCAATTAAATTTTGGGGACAGAGCTAAACAGAATTCCCAACATGGGAATCTCGAATGGCAGAGAAGCACTTAGAGAAATGTTCAATGTCCTTAGTCATCAGGAAAAAATGCTGATAAAGTTGTGGAGAAAGGGGAACCCTCCTCTATTGCTGGTGAGAAGCAAACTTGTACAAACACTTTGGAAATTAATCTGGCAATTAATTTCCTCAGAAATTTGTTAATAGTTCTTTCTCAAGACCCAACTATATGACTCCTGAGCATATACCTAAAAGATATTCCACCATACTGTAAGGATGCTTGCTCAACCATGTTTGTAGCAGCTTTATACATAAGAGCCAGAACCTGGAAACAACCTAGATGTCCCTCAACCAAAGAATAGATAAAGAAAATGTGGTACATTTGCACAAGGGAATACTAACCATCTATTAAAAACAAGGACACCATGAAATTTGCAGGAAAATGGATGGAAATAGAAGAGATCATTCTGAGTTAGGTAATCCAAACCAAAATAGACAAGCATGCTATGAACTCACTCATAACTGGGTATTAGACGTAAACAACAGAATAACTGTCTTATAATCTGTAGACACTAAGAAGCTAAGTTACAAAGATAGCCCAAGGGAAGATGCTTGAATCTCACTCAGAAAATGAAATAAAATAGTCATTGCAGGCAGATGGATGGAAAGAACTGTGTAGGAAAGGGGCTAGGGAGGGGAGCAGGGTTGGAGATTATGAGTGCCTGGGGGCAGAGGGAGCATGTGATAGAATGGACATAGCGGTGTGGACATCTCTGGGACAAGCCAAAGACCTGGGATAGGGGAAGCTTCAGGAAGTCTATGCAGGTTCACCCTAAGACTCCTAGTAGTGAGAAATGTGGAGCCTGCAGTGGCTACCTCCTTTAGGGAGGCAGGTCTTCCAGTGGAGGGATAAGGACACCAACCCACTCACAAAACATTTGACACCAAATATGTCCTGCCTACAAGATGTGTAGGACAAAAATAAGGAGCAAAGATTGAGGGAATGGCCAACCAAAGACTGGCCCTACTTGAGACCTATTCCATGAGAGAGAACCAATCCCTGACACAGTTATTGTTACTCTGCTTTACTTGTAGACAGGAGCCTAGCATAACTCCTCTGAAAGGCTTCACTCAGCTGCTGATGGAAACTGTTGCAGAGACACACAACCAAACAATAGAGAGAGTTTGAGGAGTCCTATGGAAGAGTTGGCAGAACAATTGATGCAGCCTGAGGGGCCAAGAACTCCACAGACAACCTACAGAGTCAAGTAACATGGGCCCATGGGAGCTCACAGAGATTGAACCACCAACCAAAGGATATGCATGGACCAGTCCTAGACCCCTTGAAAATATGTAGCAGATGTGTATCCTAGTCTTCATGTGGATCCCCCAAGAACTGGAGTGCCAAGTCCTCTCTGACTTTGATGCCTTCCTTCGGATCCAGTCCCCCTAACTGGACTGCCATGTCTGGCCTCAGAGGGAGATGATGTGCCTAGTCCTGCAGTGAGTTAATGTCCCAGGGCAGGTTCTCTGATGAAAAGTAAATGGGAATGGAAGGAGGAGTGTGAGGGGTAACGATCTGGGTGGAGAGGGGGGACTAGGAGAAAAGGAGGAGGCTGCAATCAGGATATTAAGTGAATAAACAGATAAGTTTTTTTAAAATATGTAACATTTGCTGGTATTCTTTCCGAAGTCATGTTTTATTTTCTTTAATTGAGTCTGCAGTTGAAGGAAGATAAAATAATAATGTTTATTCTACATTTTGAAAAATATTGTGGAAAATCTAGAATGCCTGCACAGATGTAGCCCATGGCAGTTCAGTGTCCAAGTGGGTTCCATAGTAATGGGAACAGGGACTGCCTCTGACATGAACCTATTGGCCTGCTCTTTGATCACCTCACCTGGATGGGGAAGCAGCCTTACCAGGCCACAGAGGAAGACAATGCAGCCACTCCTGATGAGAGCTGATAAACTAGGATCAGAAAGAAGGAGAGGAAGACCTCCCCTATCAGTAGACTTGGGGAGGGGCATGCGTGAAGAAGGGGAAAGGAAGGTGGGGTTGGGAGGAGAAGAGGGAGGAGTTTATGGGGGATACAAAGTGAATAAAGTGTAATTAATAAAAAATATTATGGCAGTATACAATATCCAGAATTTGACAAAAGCTAGAACCAAACTCAAAGTTCTTATAAAAAAATTAGAGTATATATTTAAAGCCCATAAGCAAGAACTTTACACATCCAAATTGATTTTATTAACCACAACACGATAAAGAACAGTGACATATTAAGAAAATGTACTGAAGACAGAAGAGTATGTTTGATACTTGATAGACACCAGAATTTCTTTCTGCCATTCTTTAATGCTCACATTGTCTAATCCTGCTTCTTCGGATGACAGTGTCCTTAGCTTTACAGAAGCTTTTCAGCTTCATGAGGTCCCACTTTTTGATTGTTGATCTTAGAGCCTGTGCTGTTGGTGTTCTATTCAGAAAGTAGTCTCCTGTGCCAATGAGTTCTAGGGTCTTTCCCACTTTTTCTTCTAACCGGTTTAGTGTGTCTGGTTTTATGTTGAGGTCTTTGATCCACTTGGACTTTAGCTTTGTGCAAGGTGATAAATATGGATCTATTTTCATTTTTCTGCATACAGATATCCAGTTGGACAAGCACCATTTGTTGAAGATGCTGTCTTTTTTCCATTGAATGGTTTTGGCTTCTTTGTCAAAAATCAAGTTTC
>JAQQSO010002270.1:0-14521 GCA_028658305.1 Pachyuromys duprasi | reverse complement strand
TTTGCATGTAGATGCCGCGGTGGTCCAGTCACGAGTGTTAGTAAGGCCAGACTTCCTGGGTTTCCTGGTCATATTTGTCGACATTTACTCCCTTTTAATTGTGTTTATTCTTATAATGTTGCTCTCATGGTGATCTCTTTATTCTTTCCCAGACAGTGCAGTGCAGACAGGATTTTCCGGATCCCCGAGTGAACTGGGTGGGGAGGTAAGACATGCACTCAGAGAAAAGACATACACTTGAACCGGAGTTTAGAGGCCTCCAATTGTTTACTCTCGTTAGGCAGGGTAGGGGAGGTTATATGAAGGAAGCCTGTAAGCCAGCCAGAGGACTTGGTCCCTCCGCCCTACGTGGGAGAAACATTTTCGTGCTTTTGTCTGTGTCTCTTTTATTTTTTTTCTTTTTCTTTATATTTTCTCTCTTCTTTATTGCATACTTTATTCAAAGTTTTGAAGTCAGAGGATGTCATTGTGTTTAGTATTTATCCAGTCTTGTGTGTTGATCATTTTTTCCTTCATGATGACCTTTCTCATCACTTTTCTGTTGTTGGTAGCATACGTGTTGATACTTCTTATTGGACATTGTTGAATCTATTTCTCAAATTCGGTATTGTTGACGTAATAGCCAAGATGGCAGCAAACCACATGGTTCCTTTCTACTCAAGGTTAGCTCAGCTCCCTGCTGAGGAGAGCCCATCCTCCATCAGGTACAAATCCAAGTCGGATCCACACTTGTCAAAGGTTGAATGTACAGTGTTATGGCCTTTTCTTTATAGAGATACTTCCAAGAGTTTAGCGTGAATACAGGAGGAGATGGGACCCATAGCATGGGCTAGGCAGGTCGACTCCGCCTCAGGCAGAGACAGTTGAGTCCATCCATATGTTTTACCTCACAGATTATAACTGTGGAAGCCAAGCGTGCTCATCCAGGTGTTTCATCTCCACAGTCTCAGACACAAGATGTTGCTTGGCCCCATTTTATCCCACTTGAGTATGAGCTGGGCTTTGATCAGACAGGTCTATGATGCTCCATGTTGGCTGGAATTTAAAACTTTCAGATTTCCACCTGTTAAAATAGTTGAATCAAATTTAAAACCTTAGTAGCCTTGTGTGGCACTTCTACCCAGTTAGAAGTGCAGCTTCTTGATGGCATCGTCCACAACACACACACTTAAGCTCGCTGAGAGACTCTTCATTGCCTCCACCAGACTTGAGCCAAGGTTTCCCAGGTTTCCTGGGTGAACTGGGGAGGGAAGGAAACAAGGGATAATGACATGCATTCAGAGAAAAGATACATACTTAAACCTGAGTTTAGAGGCCTCCATTTGTTCAATCTCTTCTTAGACAGGGTAGGGAAAGTTACTGTAACTCAGTCAGAGGAGTAGTACCCCCCTCCCCCATATTTGGAGGAAATACTTTCTTCCTTTTGTATCTCTCTGTTTCTATTAGTAACTTTCCCTCTTTTCTTTTAGGTGCCATTTTTACTTAGGTTATATTCCTGTCCTGTTTTACATTAGCTCAACTGCCTCATGTGCCTGTTTTTTGAATGCTTAGTCACCAATTACTAGAACTAACTGTAATGTTAAGAGGTATGCCCTTGTGGGAGTAGGTTTGTCTTTGTTGCAGACTATTTGATCCCATTGTGAACCCGGAGATTTTGAACTGTAAAAACCTATTTCTTTTCTGGTATGGTTTAGTTCTCACACCTTTAATCCAAGAACTTTCTGTGTATTGTAAACAGGTGATCATGGTGTGGCCCAGCCCTAGATCTTTAACACAAGAGCTTTTGTACACAAAATTTAATGAAAACCCTAGGTCAAGAAGTGGAGAAAGTAACCAGATCACAGGAATTAAAGAGAAAGGGGGGACTTTGAGTTAAAGGGAGCTTTTGGCTTTCTTCCCCCCCCCCCATCTGTCTGGTGAGCTAACAGGCCTGTTCATCCCAGGCTGCCAGCTGAGCTAGCAAGCTTAGTGGATGTGAGCTGAGTAGGAAAATCAGATGCTTGCTTTCTCTTCCTCTCTCTGCTAACAAGTTTTACCGCAGAATCTGGCAGCTGAGGCTTCTTTGGTAAAATCAAATGGATGGGATTTTCTTTTTTTCTCTCTCTCTTTCCTTTCTTCCTTTTCTTTCCTTCTTTTTTTTTTTTTGGTTTTGGTTTATGGTTTTTCAAGACAGGGTTAGTCCATGTAGCTTTGGCTGTTCTGGATTCGCTTTGTATATCAGGCTGGCTTTGAACTCACAGATGCCTGGCTCTGCCTCCTGGAGTACTGGAATTACACTATGCTTGGTGAGCTTTTGATATTTTAAAACAACATGTCTTATTTGTTTAGTTGTGACACTCTAGATGAGCTTTGAGGTTTCAGAAGACCAGTGCCAGGCAAGTTATATTCCTGGCATGGTTTATATTAGCTCAACAGACTCAAGCTCCTATTTTTGAGTGCTTGGTCTTCAGTTAGTTGAACTCACTGTAAAACTGAGAGGCATTCCTTTGTGGTAGTATATTTGTCTTGATTGTTTAGCTGTGTCACGCTAGGTGGGTTTTGATGTTCCTTTCTGCTTGTCTGCCTGTGTATCAGATATAACACTCCGCCCCTTGCCTGCCTACCATGATGCTTCCTTTCAAGATGATAATGGAGTAACCCTCTGTCACTCTAATCAATCCCCAAAGTATTCGATTATTAGAGTTGCCTTGGTCAAAGTGCTTCTTCAAAGCAATAGAACAGTCACTGAGACAGGTTGTTTGTGTAATAGTTTGACAAATTACCTCTCTATTCTGTGCATGTCTCATGAAATCAAATAAGACTAAATGAAAGAACAATGAACTGATTTCTAGACATTCAGTCTGTGTTGTGGTTATTACTCATGACTCCTGCATGTCCATAGAGAAAAAGTACAACAACAGAGGCAGAAATTAATGAAACCTGTGTGGATTGGACAGAAAAAGAGCTGTAGGTTAATTCAAATAGCAGTCATGTGATGAAACCGCGTCCACAGTTATCAGGAATGTGAGAGCCATTAAAGAGAAGGCACCTGCTCTTCTTTGGACATGTAGAAAATATGTTGTAAGGGCACTGTACTACACAGTAAGGCATTTAACTATGGAAGGAAAAAGTGACATGATTCCTAGTCTCAGAAACCTGAAGGTCCTTACAGAACCTGCTGCTACTTTGTTCCAAAGGGACTGGGTCCATCCAAAGCTAGAACTCCTTATGGTTTTATCATCCATGTGCTACTTTTCCTTCAAAGAAGAAAGTTATAAATTTTAAGGGTCATGGATTCTTCCTCTGTGTGTCCGGCAGAGTCCAATAGTCAGTGAGGAGACAAGGAGAGTTTATTGCATGAATCCATGATGATGAAATGTGGGCTGCATTTTGAGACCACAACATACTGAGATACCCAAGCTTTGAGACCCCTGCCATGAATATCTATATGTAGGGAGTGGAAGTAGGCAAAGAGCAAGATTGAGAACTTGTAGAGATAAAGAGCTTTCTAAGCCCTTTGAAACTGAATCCCCAGGTGTCTGACACAAAGCTGCATGATTTTGTGTTTGGCCAGCAGGTTTCAAATTGCCTTGTTAAAATCTTTCTTGGGGAAAAAAAGTGTATTCTCTGCCATTGTGTGTTGGGAATATAAAATGTGTGTTTTGATTTTATAAGATGCCAAAGTCAAGAGGTCGATTTGACTTGGCCCTGTTGCCTCCAGTGCTTACAGGTAGCACCACAAAAACGGCCTCAAATACGGGGATTTAAAAGAAAAAAAGGTTTAAAGTTGAGGGACTCCAAGGAATTGTATGTATATAACTAGAAAAAGGCAGGAGTATTAATTGGAAGCAATATTAGGGATAGGTAGGTTCGAAGGAGAAACATTTGTGTGTAGAAGTTCTGCAAACTTTGTTGCTGGAGGAAGGAGTTAAAGTGGGATATCATCAGTTCATAAAATTCCTAGAATTCATTAGTGAACTTCAGCTTTCTTTCCCTGAAGAGGAAATCTCTGGATCCCAGAAGTTAGTCCCAGTTAGGAAGAGCATTCAGGGAGAATTAGATGCAAGGGAACCATAAAAAATTCCTAGTGCTACTGTTCGGCTTTAGAAAGAAATCAGGAAAAAGCAGATGCAGGAGCCCGCCGGCAGAATCAAATGGTACCTGAGTGGGGAGTGAGGATTAAAATAATTAAATCACACTATACATGGGATCGGCTTGAGAGGGCTGTCAGTATGCCTGCGGCAGCGTGGCTTATTCCAGGATTCATTTTTTATAGGCAAAGCAAAATCAAGTCACATCAATACAAAAAGAAAAGTTTGTGGAAATGCCAAACTTTTCTAAAACTACTTCCCTATAGCAGTTATGGTGCAAGGTCATACAGACAAGCTTTAAGGAACTTGGAACAAGCTTTAAGGACTTGGTGAAACTTCCTCTTTTCTCTGCCTCAAGGTGAAGGCCAGGGTGAAAACATAACAAAGCAGCTTGACAGACAAGCCACTCTCCACAAGCAGAACACAAGAACACAAGAACAATCAGAAGCTGAAGACTGATTATCTTTACGGAGACTCACTTAAAATTCCTCCAAAGAGTTAAACGTTCACTCCAGAAATGTACTTGTCTATCAGAAAGTGATCCTGTATAAGATATTTTCTTGAGGGTTAAAAGAAATTTTGGACATTTCAGCAGTGTTGGGACTGTGACATAATCTGGAGACCTTTGAAGTTAGGATAACTGCCTTCAGTGTTGGTTGAATGTGAGCATGTCATCACCTGTGTGAAAATGCAGTGGGTTTAATGAGAAATTGTCCAGGCATGATGATGTATTTAAGCATTTGTATGTGGCTTTTATTGGGGTGCACATGGTACCTTTAGGAGCAGAATCCTTTCTGGAGGAAGTTAGTGTGTGGGGATAGGCTTTGAGTAAGAATACCATCATCACAGTTGTCTTTCTGTGGTTGAAACTGAGCAGCCTACTTCGCATGCAGCCATTCCTTCACCAACATTAGTTTCTGCCCCTAAATAATATAAGGTAAAATACAAACAATTGCTTTTTCTTAAGAAATGATTTCTGTAGCCTGATATATTTATGTTAATATTTTTCTTAACGTATTGGGGTTTTCTACATGCTTAGCATGTATACTGAACTTTACCCACATCTTGACTTTAGAACTTTGACAGAGGTTATAATTTTTTACACTAGTGTTGCATACATGTATGACATTTACACTGATACCTGATTGGATATCAGTATATCCAATACTGTTACAATGTGACACAGATTGGGGTATAACATTCTCTCTTCCCTTTTGTGTATTTTTAATTTTGTTTAAATTTTAAAATTGTGCGTTAGTCTTTTCCCTACAATTTATGGATGTGAACCATGTGAAAGCCCGATATTCATTGACATCAGTGGAGAGCATTGAATTCTCTTGGCTTGCAGTTTCGAATGGTTGGGGGCCTCAAAGTGAGGGCTGGGGATTGATCCAGGTACTCTGCAAAAGCAACAAGTGATCTTCATTGTAGATCCTCTTTATATAGTCTGTTGTTTCTTTTAGTGGTGTTGATGGTTTTTTTTTTCTTATGATCATCATTTCCTTTACTAATCTTTTTTAGAACTCTTTGATCAGTCAGTAACATATTAAAATATATTTTTTTCATAAGCAGTTTCATTAGCATTTTTGATACAATTTTGCTGATGTATCCTCAACAATGCTGCTCCATTTCCATATCTCTTTGTATATGTTAGTAGGCATTTCTCCTGTAATTCCATAGCCTATTCAGTGCATACAAAAATTTGAGGCATAATTCTCCTTTTCTGTTTCTTTCAAAAATGAGTTGGTGATTGCATTTGAAATTCTGTGACATGGAATTAATATGATGAGCACACAGAATTATGTAAATATATTCAATAAAGTGTACTTTTACAGTGCAGTCAGTCTCACCACTTCTGTTATCTACATAAGTATACTTTATATATTTACATGCATATACGCATACATATATATGATATACTTTAGGATGTGGTGACCTTTGAAGATGTGCATGTGGCCTTCTCTCAGGAAGAATGGGCTTTGCTGGATCCTTCTCAGAAGCGTCTCTACAAAGATGTGATGCTGGAAACCTACTGGAACCTTACTTGCATAGGTAATAATATGAATTTTCCTTTACTTTTTAACTTATGGGACAAGCCTTTCTTAGAGATTGGTGCTCTTTGATTTTGATTGTGAAAAAGGTTGAAGGTGGTTAATAAATCAGGCATTGTTCTAAGGTTCAGTGATGACAATAATTTATATTTTGCATAATTTCTAGCAACATATTTTCTGGTACTGTATTTTAGGCTACAAATGGGAAGAGCACAATATTGAAGAACATTGTCAAAGTTCTAGAAGGCATGGAAGGTAATTTTTATGTGTAAATCAATTCTTGTTCCTCTGAAGAAATTTTCATATACCTTCAAGTTTTAATGAAAAAAATAGTGTAAACAAGCACAGCGTGGCGTGTCAGGTAACTGATTAGTATTTGTAAAATATTCCTTAAAAAAAACAAGAACAGGAAGCAAGGCCTTAACAGGCATCACAGTTTTAGTCATAGCCACATAAGAACCATATCATCAAACTCTCCATCCACTTCATTTTACACCTTTCAAATATCAGAAAGGGAGGTACATTGATTATGAGATTACTGTATGTCCAAGACCTTTTATAAGCAAATAGTCCACAGTAAAACTAATGTTATTCATGTACTTGTATAACTTACCATAGTTTATTGGGAGGGGCAGTTTATGAGAGTCAAGCAGGTAGTTGTGGGTAGAAAATCTTGAATCCCTATATCACATGTCTATGAGGAACAAAAAGTTAAACTGTGTGAATGCAATGTGAACATCTTTTATTTTTTGTTCTTCCTTTAATAGGTATATCAATTGTCCCTCTGGATATAAGACATATGATCTTAAGAGACATGGAAAGAAGCAATGTATTTCTCTCTTTCCCAAAACAATTAGAAAATATGGAGTTATCCCCACTATGAGAAGACAAGGTGAATGGGGTACAAGTATACAAGTAATTGGTTTTCCATCTTCACTGGGAATACATCAAAATACTCACATTGGGAAAAAACCCTATGAGAACAGTAATCTTCAAAAACATGAGAGAAGTTATAGTGGAGAGAAACCCTATGAATGTAATCAAAGTGGTAAAGCCTTTGCATGCAAAAGTACTCTTCAAATACATGAAAGAATTCATACTGGAGAAAGATTGTACAAATGTAAGCATTGTGGTAAAACCTTTGCACGTGGTAGTAGTCTTTACAAGCATGAAAGAAATCATACTGGAGAGAAACCTCATGAATGTAACCAATGTGGTAAAGCGTTTGCAGATCACAGTCACCTTAAGATGCATGAAAGAAGTCATACTGGAGAGAAACCCTTTGCATGTAATCAATGTGGAAAAGCCTATACATATCGCAGTCATCTTCAAAGGCATGAAAGAACTCATACTGGAGAGAAACCCTATGAATGTAGTCAATGTGGTAAAGCTTTTGCATATCGCAATAGTTTTCAACTGCATGAAAAAAATCATGCCGGAGAGAAACCTTATGAATGCATTCATTGTGGAAAGGCCTTTGCATATCGCAGGAGTCTTCAACTGCATGAAAGAAGTCATACTGGAGAGAAATGCTAAGAATGTAACCAGTGTGGTAAAGCCTTGCACATCTCAGTACTTTTTAAAAGCATGAAAAAGTTCATACTAACAAAAAAAATCCTCCAGAAACCTAATAGATGAGGTATAGTTTGAATACCACATTCATTTTCCCCACTGGGCGCTCTCTCACTGGTGCATGAGTAGGATTGATATAACCATTCCATCATTAAAATATTGTCTCCTTTTCAAATTGTAAACATACTGTCATCTAAGAATAAAGGAACACAGGACAATTTGAATAAATCTATTTGCAAATGATATGTCGTCATTGTTTTGGATTGTATTAAATTTTCTGAGAACTAAGTTTTTGTTCTTAACATGTCCTCAGAAACACAAATGAATGCCAGAGAATTGTCTGAGGGAGTAAAGGTGGTTGCTGCTAAGATGATGACCTGAGTTCATTCTATTATATACACATATTTCTTTTGTAAGTCTTTCAGTACTGCACCTGGGTTGTATGCAACATACCAGCACATAACATAAATATTGTTGAAACAGAAATAAGGGCCAGTTCTGGCATGTGCACCAGTACACCATGTCACAGATGTACACACAGCTGAAAATTTTAAAGAGATAAAACTAACAAAGCAAAAATATTGACCAGAATATTGAGAACATAGGACATGATTCACCAGTTGTAATTAATACATTATAAAATTCCAAGAAGTATTTTTATTCAGAACCATGAGGGTTTTTAGATTATCCTTTCATTCTCTGATTCAAAGACGGATCATTTTTAAACATATCTCCATTGGGTACTGTTGTGCACACATGTAACCCCAGCACTTGGTGGGCAGAGTTGGAAGGATCTCTCTGAGTTTGAGGTTATCCTATTCCATATTGTGAGTTGTAGGATGGTCAAAGCTATGTAGAGAGATGCTGTCTCAAAAAGGGGTTGGGGTTCTGAACAGATGGCTCAGAGATTAACAGCACTGGTTGTTCTTCCAGAGGAGCTGGGTTCACTTTCCTGTTCTCACATGGAAGCTTAAAACTGTCAGTAACTCTAGGTCCAGGGTCTCCAACATCCTCAGACAGATGCCCATGAAGGCAAAACACCTATGTACATAAAATAAAAGTAATCAGTTTTAAAAAAGTGGATTTCAGGGCTGGAGAGATGGTTCAGAGGTTAAGAGCACTGTCCACTCTTCCAGAGGTTCTAAGTTCAATTCCCAGCAACCACATGGTGGCTCACAACCATCTATAGTGAGATCTGGCACCCTCTTCTGGTATGGAGGCATACATGCACACTCTGCCCCCACCTTCCTCACACCTGATCCCCACCCCTGTTACCCTTCCCACCCCCTCTCCCACATAGTTTCCTTCCTCCTGACTTTTATTTCTTCTTTTGCTTGAGATTCAAGCATCCTCCCTTGGGCCCTCCTTGGCTTGTTTGAGTGTGTTGGTTGTAGCATGCTTATCCTTTACATTATGACTAATGTCCACTTATAAATGAATCCAAAGCATGTATATCTTTTTGGATCTGGGTTACCTCTGGATGATCATTTCTACCTCCATCCATTTGCCTGTGTCTGTTTTTAGTAACTGAATAGTCGTTGTGTAAATGTACCACAGGTTCTATATCCACTGGTTGTTCCCAGTTTCTTGCTATTAAGAATAAAGCTGATAGGAAAATAGTTGAACAAGTATCTTTGTGGTATTGTGGGTCATCTCGTGGGTATATGCCCAAGAGTGCAATGGGTGGGTCTTGATGTAGAACTATTCCTACTTTTCTGAGAAACCTTCAGATTGATTTCCAAAGAGGTTGTATAAGTTTGTACTCCCATGAGCAATGGAAGAGTTTTTCCCCTTGTTCCACAGCCTCTCCAGCATGTGCTGCCACTTGAGCTTTTGATCTTAGTCATTCTGGCGGGTATAAAATGGAATCTCAGAGAAGTTTTGATTTGCATTTCACTGATGACTAAGGATGCTGTATATTTCTTTAAGTGCATCACAGCTCTTAGACATTATTCTGTTGATAATTGTCACTGGCCTGCAGTGACACCTGGGTAACACCTGAGTGAGGGTTGGAGGGAAGGAGGGAACAAGACGACACAAAGGACACCAAGTCTAGGTTTTGGATCAAGGTGTCATTTCCTGAAAGGTTAACACTTAAATAGCAGGAAAGTACAAGCAGTTTCTCATGGCGACAATTTTTACTTAGCCAAAACATGAGGGCTCACTTCAGGTTACACAAAACCTGCTGTCTGGTTACCATGGTTGCAGAGTTTCTCAGGGTCAGAGCCCTACTGTACAATTGCCAGGGTCATTCCCTGAGACAGCAAACTTTAGATTATAGACAAGGCCAAGAGGCCGAATTCTATTGCTCAGATGTGCACTCCAATTTGCCATTAACTCCTAATGGGCTGCCACAGATAATTCTCTGTGTAGCTCTGTACTCTATTTTTAAATTGGGTGAGTTGGTTTGTTGGAGTTTAATTCCTTGAGTTCTTTATTTTGGATATTAGCCCTCTGTTGAATGTAGATTTGGTGAAGATCTCCCATTCTGCAGGCTACATCTTGTTCTATTGAGGGCGTTGTTTGCCTTAAAGAAGCTTTTGAATTTTATGAGGTCCCATTTATTATTTGTTGATATTAATGCCTAAGCTGTTGGTTCAGGAAGTTGTCTCCTGTACCACTGAGTGCAAGACTGTTTCCCACTTACCTCTACTAGACTTAGTGTATACAGTTTATGTAGAGGTCTTTGATCTATTTGGACTTTAGTGCAAGGTAATAACAGTGTATCTATTTGCATTCTTCTACATGCAGAAATCCAATTAGTCCAAGACCATTTGTTGAAGATGCTTTCTATTTTTCCACTGTATGGTTTTGGCTTCTTTGTTAAAAATCAGGTGTCTGTAGGTATGTGGGTTTATTTCTGAGTCTTTGATTTA
Source organism: Pachyuromys duprasi (assembly GCA_028658305.1). Lineage (NCBI taxonomy): Eukaryota > Metazoa > Chordata > Mammalia > Rodentia > Muridae > Pachyuromys > Pachyuromys duprasi. Next base: position 3,952 of record JAQQSO010002270.1, on the reverse strand, counting down.
ATTACATTGATCAACCAGTCTGTTTTTATGTCAAATCATGCTTTTTATTACTTTTTTATTACTATGTTTTTATTACTGTGGTTTAGTAGTACAGCTTGAGATTAGAACTTCTCCAGAAGTTCTGTTATTGTACAGAATTGTTTTTGTTTGTTTGTTTTTAGCTATCCTGGGTCTTTTATTTTTTCCATATGAAGTTGAGAATTGCTCTTTCAGAGTCTGTGAAGCATTGTGTTGGAGTTTAGATGGGAATTGAGTTGAATCTGTAGATTGCTTTTGGTAAGATGGCCATTTTTACTATGTTAATCCTTCCAATCCATGAACATGTGAGATCTTTCCATCTTCTGATATCTTCTTCAAATTTTTTTCCTTCAGAGACTTGAAGCTTTTATCGTACAAGTCATACTTGCTTGATTATAGTTATCCCAAGATGTTTTATATTATTTTTGACTACTGTGAAGGGTATTATTTCCCTCATTTTTTTCTTTCTTTGTATAAAGGATGGCTACTGATTTTTTTTTTTTTAGTTAAATTTGTAAGCAGCCACTTTGCTGAAGTTGTTTATCAGCTGTAGGAGTTTGTTGGTAAAATTTATGGGATAACTTATGTATACTATTATATCGTCTGCAAATAACGATACTTTTACTTTGCCCTTTCCAATTTGTATCCCCTTGATCTTATTGCTCTAGCTAGGAATTTAAGTACTATATTGAAGAGATACTGGGCAGCCTTGTCTTGTTCCCTACTTTAATGGAACTGCTTTACATTCCTTTCCATTTAGTTTGATGTTGGCGTTGGCTTCCTGTTTATTGCCCTTATTGTGTTTAAGTATGCTCCTTGTATCCCTGATCTCTCCAAGGCATGAACGAGTGTTAGATTTTGTCAAAGGCTCTGTGGCTAGCCTGTTGTACTTCTGTAACAATAACTGATTGTTTGATTATAGATTTTTTTGAATTTGTCATTGGAGAATCATGGAGAAGAAATTGATAAAGCAGGGTGCAATTAGTAAAAGCCGAAACCAAGAGTGAAGAGGTGAGGAAGGAAAGAAAGTATCAGCTTATATATGGGATTCTCAAAGGCCCAGGAGCTGGAGCCTTTGATTTCTTCCTTATATATTTGGAGGTCTAAAGTTATTGGAGTCTGTCCTTCTTATTTTATCTTAGCTGTGTCGTGAAAGAAGTCTGTTTTGTTCAGGGATTGTCCTACCACATAGGACAAAATCTATTAGATTTTTAAAAAGAGAACAAGAGCTCCACAAAGACCAAACTGAGCAGGGCACAGGGGTCTTGTAAGAGACAGTTTCTACAATCAAGGACCATGTGTGGATGTGGACTGGAACTCCCGCACGGATGGGGCCCATGATAACTTGGTGTAGGGCTGAAGACCCTATTCAGGGAAACAGGGACTGTTTCAGTCAGGATCTTGATGGCTGACTCTTTGACCCTCCCCCATACAAGCCGGGGAGTGACAGACTGGCTAGATCCCAGGAGAGGACTTTGCAGCCAGCCCTGAGGAGACAGGATAGCTGGGGTTGGATGGAAGGGAAGGAGGTCCTCCCCTGTTGGTGGACTTGGAGGGGGCAGGGAAGAAGGAGATGAGGGAGGGAGTGGGAGGGTAGGAGGGAATGGGGGAGGGGGCTATGCCTGGGATTCAAAGTACCTAACCTGTGATTGAGATAAAAATAAATAAATTAAAAAATAAAAAAAAAGTGGTAAAAAAAATTTTGGTGCTGTTTGGTTTTTCTTATTTTGAGGTTTTTTTTTTTTTTTTTTTAATTCTGAATTGGACCATTGAGATGTACCTGAACACACATGCCGCTGGACATGTGTGAAGGTCAGAGGACAAGTTGGAGGAGTGGGTTTGTTCCTGAGTATTAACTTCAGGATCTCAGACTTGGTGGCGAGTGCTTTTACTCAGTCAGCCAACTAGCTGGCTCCTCTCATAGCCTCTCTTCTGGCCTGCTATTTCAATGTATTGGTTATACATCCTGAATATACAGTCTTTGCCTCAGGCCTGCTCAGGCAGTGCTTATATAGCAATCTGACTGAAGACTGAGTCTGCTCTATAATCATTAGCTCAGTGCTGAGCTCTTTTGTGACAGGAGTTTATTGTGAACACTTAACACTCTGAGGATGTGCGACCTCAAGAGTGTGCAGTTCACCTACTGTATGTAGCACTATTTGCATTTTGGAGGTAGAATGCTGGATCCTCAGGCTGGAGGCCCTGTTTTTGTGGCAAACATTTGTCCACTGAACCTTAATTAAGAAGGTATTTTAAGGCAGGGTCTGCTTATGTGCCCAAGATTTTTATAAACTCAGTGTGTAGCTGTACTAGATCTTATACTTGACGCTTTTGCCTTAACTTTCCATGTGGTGGGATTTTAGGACTGTATCACCACTCTCAGGTCTAAATTCATGTGTAATATATGGTATTTGAATCTGTCTTCTTTGTAAATCAATGTAGCTAAAAGTATATCAATTATGAAATTAACTTTTGGTATAATTTTTTTTTTATTCCTTATTATGTGGACTAAGTATCCAATCTCTCCTACGCTTTCTTTTTTCAGCTTTTCATGTGGTGGGATTCCCGGAGAGCATCACTGCTCTCTAAATTCATGGAGGAAATTCGTAATTTGTGTCTGCCTTCTTTTTAAAAGTAATATAGCTAAAGGTGTATCAATTATATTTTTAAAAATCAAGTTTTGGTGTCATTAAATTTTTCTTATTCCCTATTATGTGGACTGATTCGCAGATGTCTACTAGTCTTTCCTTTTAAGCCCTATTTTTCAAAGCATTAATCCTTTTGTTTCTATCTTGCTGTGTTTTTCTTTGCTTAGGTTGGACATGCACCTTTTGGGAGCCTGGCCAATTCACTGTAATCTCAGAGGTCCCCATGAAAGCAGCAAGGGAACAGGAGTTCTGTGTTCTTGTGAAAGGGCAGACTTGGCAAACAGTCTTGTCTGGTGCTTGAACCAGCATTTTACAGAAGTTGAGGGAGCCGAGCTCTTTGGCCTAAAAGGCTATGGTTATGAGTATCAAAGCCACTTTCTCCTTTGTCTGTGGAATCTCTTACTCTTTTCTCCCCAACATTAGTTAATTATTTTTCTACTGACTCAGTCCTATTCTCTCTCTGCAAATAGTATGTAAGAGCTGTACTTCTTAATAACCTTGCTTAGCATGAGCCATCCATTTATGGAGGGCAAACTGATTCCGTATTTTCTGTCCTTAACTTATCCCGGGCCCTTACCCTGGTCACCTCTCCTTTGGGGACCTTATTGCTAGTGTTTTGCATTATAGAGCAGTCTTGTTTAAACTTTTGATATCCTGCCTCTATGTTCCATGCACTAGCAGGGTAGGAGACTGGGAAACGATTAACGTTGGCTAGCAATGTGCAGCTGTGAGAGTTCATAACAGTACTAAGTTTGCCTTATTAAAATTGCTGATTCATGGTCAATATCAATCATGTGGCTTAAATTTGACCTGAATGGGCTGGATACATTTTTCCACTGTAAGCAAAAGGATAGCTGCATTGCAGTCATGATGGTCTGTGTATGCTAAAGACCCAGGGTGCTTGAGGAAGAAGATGGAGTGCCTATTGAACGCAGGAACATTGCTGGACCAAGTTTTGCAGTCCAGGCACATTTTCTACTGCAATGCCAATCTCTGCAGGTCTGGGACAGTTCTGTGCTTTTGGTGGAAGCCAGAGCTTTGAATCACTCTGTTGAATCTCTTCAAAGGACTGTGTCCCTAACAGGCTTCACTCAGGCCTCCCTAGCCAATCAGGGCCTTCAGGTAGGTGGGTAAACCTGTGAGAATGGGAGAGGGCACTTCCAGTCTGCCATGTTGCAGTCTTGTCTCTGGGGCTGAAGGACTGCCTAGTGGTTTCCTAAGCTGCACTGTGATCCACTGCACCGCCCAGCAGAGTGTTTACTACAGAAGGGAAAGGCAAGGTGATG
>JAQQSO010002269.1:0-14522 GCA_028658305.1 Pachyuromys duprasi | reverse complement strand
AACAACAACAACAACAAAACGAAACTTCCACAGTGATACTTCTTTTTCTTTCCTTTCTTTTCTTTGTTTTGGAGAAAGCATCTCCCTGCCTAGCCTGGGCCTTCCCGGAATTCCATAGCCACTGCCCTCAACTCCTTAAATTCTTGAATTGTTGAAATGACATTTCTAAAACCATTTTTAGCAGTTCCTGTAACTGATTTCCTACTCTGGGCGTGGCTTTGCAAACTTCATTTTATTTGGTTTTCGTGTCTGCTCTGTGAGGAGGGAAATGCTTTCGTGTCCACACTGGGACCTGAGGTTCAGCGACATCACAGTCTTCAGGCTGAGAAAATATTAAATCGTAAGTTGACGCAACCCCTTTCCCTCATTACCATGCTTTGCGGAGCCCAGAAAGGCTGGCCCTGCTCTCCTCTCTTTGGGTTGCCCTTCTCTGACTTCTTCAGTGTCCTCAGCGCAGCTACTGAAGACCCCGCCTGGCTGTCCCGGCTCAGAGCGAGGCTGCAGCAACAGCTACTTCTAGAAGAGGATGAGGACCACAGACAGAGGAGGCTTTCCGAGCGGGCTGACCGGGCCGGCTTTAGGTCGACAGAGTGAGGTAAGGGTTGATCGGAGCTGTGGGAGCATGCAGACCAGCCCCTGCAGAGGCAGGCTGTCCTTTTCTCAGCACAGGGAAGGGCAGAGTCGCCTCCTAGGGCGTGGAGACTGCTAAGGCGTGAGGGGCTTGGAGTTTTAGGGCAGAAAAGGGAGCTCTGTTCCCCTGCAGTCTCAAGGTTGTAAAATGCCAACGGAGGTGGTTCTTACCAACAGTTCACTGGATCCCAACTTCCTGCAGAAGATGCTCTTTCTGTCAGTTTACAGAGCTTCTCAGCCACTGGAGGCTTTGAGGTCATTAGGCCTTTAGCCCATGTCGGTACCAGCCATTTTGAACTTCCACAGACACAGCGGTTGTGGTAGTTGCGCTGGCTTGCGCTGGTTCCCAACGGTGTGCCCTGGGACCCCACTGCTTCCAGCAGTTTGCGTTGGCTTTTCCCAGCAGCCATAGCCACCCAGGTCAGAGAGCAGAGAGACTCTGCTGACTCAGGCAAAGGGGACTACGGCAGCTGACCCAGGCTGAGACACAGCTCCTCGTTTCTCTGAGAAACCAGGAGAGGGCTAATGGCCAAATTTCCCAGATTGGTTTCGGTTGTGGTGAAACTTAACTTCCTTCTGTCACACACACTCGAAGAATCTGGCAGGAAACTGATCTTATCCGGTTGTCCTGCCTCCTGGCCCAGCCTTCCAAGAGGGATAACACTGAGCCCACAGCCACTCATTGCCTTCTTTCTGTTTCCTTCGGCCACATGCCCACTGTGTCTATATAAAGTATCCTCCAGAGTGTGGAGGGAAAGAGGTTGGGGATCAGACGTGGGAAGGGCAGGGGAGGGAGGACAGAGGACTTGCGGGGGCATTGCCAAGACAAGATGGAGACCTACTACAAAGTAGGCTCCTGGGAGGATATGGGGGTGACTCCAGCTGAGATTCCTAGTAGCCGGGGTCATGGAGACTGAAGAGGACACCCTCTAACCAGACAAGACCCCTGGTGAAGGAAGGGGAACATTAACCACCCACAAAAACTTCAACCCCAAATCTGCCCTGCCTACAAGATGTGCAGGGATAAGGATAGAGCAGAGATTGAGGGAATGTCCAACCAATGCCTGGCCCAACCTGAGACCCACTCCCCAACCCCTGACACTATTAGTGATACTCTGCTGTGCTCACAGACAGGAGCCTAGCATAGCTGTCCTCTGAGAAGCTCCACCCAGCAGCAGATCTAAACAGATGCTGAGACCCACAGCCAAACATTGGATAGAGTGCAGGGAGCCTTGTGGAAAAGTGGGGGGAGGGATAAAGGACCCCGAGGGGACAGGAGCTCCATAAGGAGACCAACAGAGCCAAGTAACCTGGGCCCAGGGGGTCTTGCAGAGACCGAAGCACCAACCAAGGACCATGCATGGACTGAATCTAGGCCCTGTACACATATGTACCCAATGGGCAGCTTAGTATTCATGTGTGTTCCCTAGTAAGGGGAGCAGGGGCTGCCTCTGACGTGGACTCTATTGCCCACTTTTCAATCACTTCCCCCTGGTGGGGCTGCCTTGCCAGGCCATAGGGGAAGAGGATGCAGTCAGTCCTGATGGGACTTGATGTGCTGGGGTGGGTGGGTAGATGGGTGAGGTTCCCCTTATCTGAGGGGTAGGGGAGGAGGGATGGGAGAAGAAGGAGGGAATGGGAGGAGAGGAGGGAGGGGGCTACAATTGGGATGTAAAGTAAATAAATTAAATCTTTTAAAAGCATTCTCCAGTACTTGGTTCACTGAAAAACTTGCTGTAGTTTATAGAATTAGAGTTGTCAGATTCTGGAACACAAAGAGGCAACCCAGATCTCTAAACTAAAAGTAATGTTGTCTTCTGACCGCTTTTAAGGACAAATTCTAGGTCTTTTATTTTAAAATTTATTTTTAGTGTATTTGTACGTGTGCATGCGAGTATGGGTTTGTACACGTAAGCGCGGTGCCCACACAGGCCATAATCAGGCACCAGGTCCCTGGAGCTGGAACGACAGGCTGTCACAAATGGCCCCAAAAGGGTGCTGGGAACAGAATTCCATCCACTGCAGAGCGCTGTGTGCTCTTCACCTCTGCACCGTCTCTCCAGACCCTCTGGATTTTGATCTGTCTTGCGCTAAGGTCATTTTTCATAAGGACTTGGGAAGGATCATGTAATTACCTTGAATGTTTTGTAGTTTTTGTTAGGCCTGGGACATATTAATCAATTTTATTGCATGTCCTTTGGTGTCCTGTATTCTGCAAGGTACCTGGTGGTTATCGCTTGTAGAGAATATCTCTCTCCAGACACTTTTATTAAAAGAGTCATAATCAATTCCGAGTAAGAAAGGCCTGCCTGCGGAGATGAGGTCAGCGTGTACGCAGCAGACAGCCCCAGCTGTGGGAGTAACCGAAATGATAACCCAAGGTCACTGCACAGCTGTGCAAAGTCATACGAAAGCCGTTTGGAGCCGGTTCCACTTTCTGGATTCAGGGGGAAACTTCCTCCTCAAATCTGAGCATGTCAGGAACTTTTTGAGCCAACTCGGTAAGAGTGAAATGCCTCACCTTTGCCTGGAGTGTCTGAGTCTTTGATCCACATGTTTTCCCACAGAGGTGCAGTGTCCAGAAGAGCTCCAACATAACGCTGACAGCCGCCACGCTGCCTCCGTCCGGTGTCAGTTAGACTCTCACACGAGGCCTGTTTACCTTAAGGCAGCGGTTCTCACCCTGTGGGTCATGACCCCTTTAGCAACCCTCTGTCTCCAAAAGTATGTACATCACAGTTCATAAAAGTTACAAGATTACTGTTATGAAGTAGGAAAAAAATAATTTTATGGTGGGGGTCACCAAACAAGAGGAGCTGTAAAGGCTGGCAGCATTAGGAAGGTTGAGAACCACTGCTATAAAGGGTTAATTTTTACCTGCACGGCTCTTCCCCAAAGAACGCCCTAACCTATTTCTGCTAGTGTGCCCAGTGGTTCCTCTCATCCACATTCTCCTGACTTCCTTAGGCTTCAAGTGTCCCTGTGGCCTTTTACTGTGTCAGCACACTGACCACACAAGCCTACATCTTAGGGCAAATCCACCCTGTTCTCTAGTCCCCAGAGAAGCTAGTTACTCACGCAGCTGCTCATGGAACAGACATGGATTTTAAAAGCAGACTGAAAGGCTGGGTGTGGAGGCACCTTTAATCCCAGCAATTGGGAAACAGACACAGGTGCATCTCTCTGAGTTTGAAAGCAGCCTGGGCTACAGAGTGAGGCTTTGTCTCAAGAAGGAGAAGGAGAAGGAGAAGGAGGAGGAGGAGAAGAAGAAGAAGAAAGTGGCTAGAAGAGGTTGTTTACCTAAATTCAAAAACAGACAAACAGACAAAGTATTTTCCAACAAAGAATGCAGCCAAGTTACTCATAATCCAGGCTGGGTGGTGTTGCTCTCCTCAGGAGACCTTGATGTCTAATTGCCGATGGAGCTGCAGTTCCTGGCCCTCGTGCCTGGTCACGAGACTTTCTTCAGTGATGTGATATACTGATTTAATTGGAACCATCGAAAGTCTGGGGATTCCCTACCATGACAAATTCTCTGCTTCATTACTAGACTTGATTTCATTGCTTTAGTTATCCACTGCTCTGAAACAGGTTACCCACACCCCCAATTTCTCTGCTTCAAGCAACACAGATAAGTGCAACATGGTGGTGCACGCCCATAGTCCTGGCTCTTGGAAGGCAGAGGCAGGAGAATGGCCTGCATGAGCTACGCAATGAAAAATTGTCTCAAGTGATCAAAAACAAACAAAAACCCACTGTTACCTCACAGAAGCTCAGAGGCTGGGAATGTTACTTATGCAGTTTCTCCTGAAACTGCAAAGTCAAATCTAGATCTCGCTCAATTTGGACAGCTCACCTCCTGCTCCAGAAGATCCAACATCCTCTTCTGGCTTCCTCAGGCTCTGCACACATGTTCACACACACACACACACACACCCCACACACACACATATAGATACAGAGAGAGGTAGACATCGATATAATAATTATATATATTAGAGCCAGATATAATGGGCATATGCCTGCAGTTTTAGCTCCTTGGGAAACTGAGGCAGGGAAATCACTTGAACCCAGGAATCTGAGATCAGTCTGGATAGCATAGTATGACCTAGCTCTTAAAAAGAAATGAACAGGAACTGTGAGTGTAGCTCAGCAGATGGGAAAGTGCTTAACATACACAAGGCCCTGGGCATGATCCCAACACCAAGAACAAAAAGTGGAACTGCAGGACACAAAACCATCCATAGCTTTTCTATACCCAACAGCAAACTCTTTGAAAAGAAACCAAGAAAAGGACCCTGTTAACAATAGCTACAAGACTAAACTGCACTAAAATATCCAATTTAACAAAGTGGTTCAAGATACATGCACTGGAGACTCTACGACACTGGCAGAGAAAACAGAAAAATGCAGCAAGCGGAAAAGCATCCTGTGTTTATGGGAGGAATGACCAAACACTGTTCAAATGCTCCCCTACCCACGGGAAGAGTAAACATTATTCAAATGCTCACCTACCCACGGGAAGAGTAAACATTATTTAAATGTTCATCTACCCATGCGAAGAATAACTGTTGTTTAAAAGTCCATTGTTGTAAGTTACGATTAATATTTCCTATTGATATATCTTCTGGTAAAGCTGCTGTTAGTCCTAAACAGCTGTATAACCAAATCACCACACAGAGACTGGGTTTATTTAGTTAACCTAGAACACAATGCTGGGCAATAGTTACTCCCTCTTAAACTTCCAAGCCCTCATAGTTTCCTAACATTTAGATTTTACCCATTATACTTGCTTTTTGTGAAATCTTGGGTCTGGTTCATTCTCTCCACACTCTTCCAAGATCTGTACTCGAGCTCTTCTCTCTCTCTCCTCTCTCTCTCTCTCTCTCTCTCTCTCTTTCTCTCTCTCTCTCCTTTTCTCCTCCCACTCATTTCCTGTCCTCCTCTGGCTCCTCCCAGTGCTCAACATTGTGTCTAGTTGCTTTATTTTGGCCTGTTTACACAGAGTTGAGACAGGATGCTTAGAATAAGTATCACAATGCAATATCCGGATTAAAACCAGAGAGTGGGGGGAGAAATTCGAATGAACAAGGGTAAGGTATATACATTTCAAAAGAACATTATACCAACAGTCCATCTACCCATGGGAAGAATAAATATTGTTTAAATGTCTATCTACCCAAAGCAATCTACAGAGTCGATGATGTTCCTATTAAAATATCAAAAGTAGAGATATCTTTAAGGAATGTGAAATTGCTGTAGAGACACCTATAGTAGAATCCACTTGTTCTGGCCAAAGAAAACTGTCACCAAGGAAAACTGTATTTCTATTGGTATGTGACAGAAATGCGGAAGACATCAGAGTCAAAATAGAACTACTTGTGCCAAGTGTAGCAACAACAAAGAAGGCAAATAAAGTGAGGAGGCTGTGAAGGAATGGTTTGTACATGTGTGTTACCTGAGAGGAACCACCGCGGAGGCTGAGTCAGCACCGCAACTTGCACAAACCACAACCTTCTGCGAGGACCTGTGCGCACACACACACCAAGCTTAGCCCAGCACCACAGCACTCTCACTGATCATTGTTGTGGGCAAAGATGACTGATTCAAAACATCAGATGGAATCCTTTTAAAACCTCCCCTTGCCTCAGCCTCTTGGCTCACAGTGGCCCAGGACCAACCCTCACCCCTTCACCTCCCACCTTCTGCAGCCTGCTGTTACTCTCAGGCAAGAGTGTAATCAGTCTCTCTGATCATAGTAGCACATACACACCTAAGCATGTTTGTATCAAGTGTCCTCTAAGTCCACTGTCTGGAGAAGAGATCACCACCTCCATTTGTCCATCCACTCATCCATCCGTTTACCCAACCATCTATCCATCCATCACTCATCCACCCGTCCATCTATCACTCACTCATCCATCCATCACTCATCCATCCATCACTCATCCATCCATCCATCACTCATCCCCGCCATCTTTAACTCTGTGATGGGCAGAGGACAACAAAACAGCCCCAGAGTAAAAACATTGTGCCCTTGGGAACAGCTTGAAGGCGAACCGGTTCCAGGAGACGCTCGACTGTTGTTTATCTTGTGCTGTAAAAATAACTACAGTGAGATAGAGAAACTCAGCCGTGGAGCACAGCCTCTGGCTGCTCAACCTCCTCAGTCAGTCTGAATGTTGTGAGCACTGGATGTGATGATGTTATCTCTGTTGATACTCGTTTTGTGTTTTAGAAGTTCTACCTGAGGGTTAGTTGGTGCTGTGCAGGACTCTCAGTTGGGAACTCCAGCTGGCTGCCTAGAAGGGGATTTCCACAATGTCTGAGGTTGTTTTGAGCACTGCAATGTGGTGTGCTCTCTCTCTCCCTACATAACCTACTCACTAGCCTTTTACTATTCATTCTTGTGCTTTGCCTTGCTATCTACTCAATAAGCTCACAGGTTCAACACTAAGAAGAGGGCCAGGGCCACTGCAGATGACTCGCCAGACCATGCTGGATGTCTGGCTTCAAGAACAGGCAGCTGTGAGCCAAAGAACACAGGCACCCTCTCAGGCCCGGAGAAGACCGAGAGAATTCTGTTCTGAAGCGCCTACGGAAACCCCACAGCTATGCTGACACCTCAACTTTAACTCATCCGGAGTTTGTTTACAATTCTGACACTGCCACCCCTCCCCCACATCTTTAAGACAATAAATGTACGAGCTTGTGGTGTTTTGTCCTACTAGAGGAAACTGGTACAATAAACACATTTGTTCACATGACAGATAAGTAAAGGCTGGACGTTAGTGTTATGAATTTGATCTTACATGGCTTCGGAGTTTGTGGGAGCCGCTGGAGGCCAGAGCCTAACTGAAATAGGTCATTATGGGTATGTAGTAGCTCTATCCCTTTCTCATGGCTCTTCCTGCCCTCTCCTCTCCTTCCAGGCACCACAAGGGAAGCAGCTTGGCTCCCGCAAGTGTTCACAGCATGCTGGGCCTCACCACAGACCCAGGAGCCACATGATCACAGACTGGAACCCTGAGCCCAAATGGACCTTTCGTTCTCTCAAGCCAGCAAGTGTTTTGTCTCATCAACGGAAACCTCTCTGACACAGAACCCAATTTAAAACAAACCCCAGTCTGTGTGCGTGAGCTGCACCTTGCTCAATTCAATTAAATGAGGTGACTCTGGAAGAATTTTTTAAGATAATACATGTAATTGAATAATAAATATAATTGACTAATACCTATGTGTTCTTCATGCCAAAGACCTCAGTAGTAAAAATGGAGCAAAATGAATTGAAGTGCACAGAAAGAAAGGTGCCCCCTTACCAACATACAACGTTTCCCGCCACAAATTTACTATTAACAAAATAAGACTTTGGACTTTAAGAAAAGGATTAGAATATTTGAAGCTTAAAATCAAGACTAAAGATAAAGTATAATTATATTCCGCCAATACACATCCAGTTGGACATTCAAACAAACTTAAAATGGTTGTCTTCATAACTGTAAGCATCACAGAGCGTTCATCAGGAGGGCAGGGAACACAGTGACGGAGTGCTTGCCTGCTGTGCAAGAGGCCCTGGCTCCAATTCCCAGCTGTGCAAAACAAACAAACAAACAAACAGAAACTTTTAGGACAGAAAATACATTTTAAACCGTGTGCTACGTTTTTATTATTTCTAGGAGGAGGGCATGTTTGTGCCACCAGGCTTGTGGAGTCAAGAGACAACTTTCTGGAGATGGCTGTGTCCTTCCACCCTGTGGACCAAACTTGGGTGCTCAGGCTTGGCAGCAAGCCCTTCACCAATGAAGCCATCTCACCAGCCCCCTGAAATCCTCAACAGCATCTGAAGAAGATGGTGTTCAGTAGGCAGTCATGCTTTCCCTCATTTTGAAAAGAGGGCAGTGTGATCCATACAGATGCCAGCATTACAAACGATCCGATGTGAGCAGGATCCAGAGCTGTTTGTACTCGAATCATAGAATCTCGTTGGTACTATCAGCCAATCGCTGCCTGTTAGGGACCTCATGAAAATTTAAAGCTGGTCACTTCTTTTTTTTAAGTTCTCAGAAGAAAGCATCTTGAGACGTCTGTGCATTTTTACAGTTGGGTGTTTTCGTTCTTTTGATGTAGTTAATAGCTAGTGGGAGTCACTCCTGGCTCATTTTATCTATTGCACGATTAAAATTCATGAACTTCACTGAACATGAAAACTGCCTAAGATCTGAGAGCTCTTTTAACTGGCTCCCAGCATAAAGATAAGCTGGAACAGGCCGTGAGTGCTCCTGTAGATGTCCTTGATGAGGTGAAATCATGGCCACATGTCCAGACAAAATGCAGCTCACCCTGCAGGGAACAAGGGCTAGTTTATTCTGGTGCCAAATACAAATGGCCATACCCTGGTCCCCCAGGACACCCCAAGTACCATGTGCTAACATGCAAATGATTTCATGAAGTTTTTATAGTTACAGAACAAGAGAAAGTGCTTCTCAAATATGCTTGTGAAAACAGCCGGTCACAGCACAGTGGGGGAACTTAGCTGGAAGTCCTGGATGTGACCTGGTGGTTGGTGATCTTAGTGTTGGAGTTGGTGGAAACCAGTGATCTGCTCAGACCTTTCCAAAGCATTTCCCTGAGTGTCAGGGGTGTTAGGGAAGACAGAGGTGGGCAGTGAATAAACATAAATGGGGCTAGAGACGGCCTAAAATAACCTAGGTCCAGACCCCCAGCACTCCAGCCTTCCACTACCCAAAGTTCCCGTCTGCCCAGTGTCCTTGCAGAGTCTTTAACATAGCTGTGGCTTTTTTTTCTAGGAACTTCAGTTTGTCCTCATTGTAAAACAAGGATACTTGGTTTTGTTTTGTTTTTTTAATTGAAGCAAACTTTCCACATCAGAGAATTAACCGTGTTAAAATTAAAACCAAGTCAGTAACATTTCATGTATTTGTCCATATTGTACAGGCAAAACAAACTGAAATTTCATCTTCACAGATGTTTAAGTATAGTCACCAAATATTAATAATACGTGGACTTATAAAAACCGTAATTGTTTCAGTTAAAATAGGCCAAATATCAAACAGCTATCTGACCCAACTCTTTGTCTTTTCTGATGCCAACAGAGACTTCCAAATCCTGTCAGTGGAAGGCAACGAAGATCAAAGGCTCTCAGTGCGGCCTCAGAGGAAGGGCTGCTCTCCGCACATTTTAATAAACCAGGAATGCACAGAGACCTGCCGGCAGCCAAGTTCCCGGTCTTCCCAGGAGACGGTCATCAGAACGCTCAGGCTGAGTCTGATTGGTAGCAACGACCTCAGCCACACTGATGACGCGCTGCCTCCAGCTTTTCAAGGCTGTGTAATTTACCCTGGTTAAGTTTTCAGTCAGTTAGCAACATCAAATATCAGACTCAAATACCTGAAAAGGCTGGTGATATATCTTAGTTCATCTGAGTTTGGGTTCCCCTGTAAAGAAGTAACTGTCTCCTTTCTTGTCGGGCGTCTGGCTTACCACCAGCCTCGTTTATTTGTTTGTTTGTTTGTTTATTGTTTTGAGACAGGGTTTCTCTGTGTAGCCCTAGCTGTCCTGGAACTTGCTCTGTAGACCAGGCTGGCTCAATCCACCTGCCTCTGTCTCCCGAGCGCTGGGACTAACGGTGTGCGTCACTACCACCGGAACCACCGCCTCCTTCTAGCAAAAGCTAAGAGGACTTTGGCAGGCAAGAGAGACAGACTTCCTGAGACTCACACGGATGCTGCTTCTCCAGCTTGGTCTTCCTCTGCCACATAGAGCTACAGTGGGTTAGAGAGACAGCTGGCTCCCCGTTGGGACAGCCCCCTCCTTTGGCGACTCAGCATCCCTACCCTTTAATAACGTCTAAACACCCCTTCACCTGAAAGGCTCATGCTTCTCCCCTTAAAATGCAATTACACTTTTGGCATGCAGCCACACCTTCGCTCTGTGAAATCTTTTTCCTTGGCAGTCTTATTTTTCTTGGTCCTTGTAATCTTTTACTGTGTTCCACTAGGAGAGATCCAAACTCCCTTTGCATGCCAGAAGCCCTTTTCTCCTACGTCATCAGGCACAGTCACCTCATCTTTTGGTTCAAAGACCTAAAGACCCTGACTGTCAAATGACGGTAATAAAGCTGTCCACTGGGTAAATAGCAGGACAGTCCTTCTGGAAATAGCACCAGGCCAAGGGCTAAGCGCTGGCTACTGGCTTTGCAACATCTAATCCGCACTAGTCGCAGTAGCTAATAAATAAGCCTCGAGAGAGTAGCTGTGGACTCTGCATCTTACCTACACCCTAACCCATCATGCAAAAGCAGAGGTGCTGAAATTGTGGGCCCTGCCCACAGCACTGGACCTTTCACTATGGTCCTCATCTGCTGAAGTCACTCTTTGGCGAATGTTATAGACTGAAGTAACTCCACAGGTGTTATCAGGACTCGGCGGTGTCAGCCCTCTACTTTCCAGACCCCTGACTATCCAGCCAACCTTTCACTACTGCCACAAACAGCACAGTCTCCTCGGCTAGCTCTCTAGCCAGGAATTGGGCCCAGGGTGTCCCTTCCTGTGGCCTTTCAGGCATGCTCTGCAGCTGTGTCAGTGTGTAAGAAATGCAGCCCCAGGCCCCAGGCCATGGAAAACTCCCGATGGATCTAAGGGGCACAGGTGAACTGCCTGAGTCAAGACTCAGCCGTGCTACCTGAACCCCGAGAGGATGGAAAGTCAGTAACCACTCAAGTCCTCCTGCAGTGTCTAGTCCTATGCGAAAGAAGATACGGAAAATGTGTCAGATTCAGAAACTGTATCTTTACATCAGCTGGACAGAAAAAGGACTAATCCGGGAATCTCACTAGAATACCTACAGGCTGCTTGGGAAATGACAGGAGTGCAGGTGAGCACCGAGAAATGCAGAAGACACACGTGTAGACTGGGAGAAACCTGGGCTTCTGTGGCCTCTCATCCCTTTGTGCTCAGCACGTGCTGCTTAGTGCCTTCATCTGTTCCGGTGTCACCTTACCCACATGACGCCACGCACGGTGTAAATACAGTAACAGACAAATCTCCATGGATTTGTCATAGAAAGGATCTGTCATTTGCTCTCTGTGTGACCCTGACTAAACGACTCAGGGTTTCAGGGCTTTAATTCCTTACCGGTGAGATGGATCAACACAGCGCTTACTTCATCAGGATGTTATGAAGCTAAGAGAATGAGTGCACACACACACACACACACACACACACACACACGGTGCTTAAAATGGGGCCTGGTGCATACTAAACACATAGGAAAAATATCTATCTATCATCTATCTATGTGTCTATCATCTATCCTTTCTTTTTTGAAAGAGCTTAATTCTTTGTTTCTTTCGTCCTTTCTCTTTCTTTTTTTCAACAGCATCTTATTCTGTAGCCAGGCTGACCTGGAACTTACTATGTAGCCCAGACAGAAATAAAATTTGCCTCACCTTCCCAACTTGGAGATTACAGATGTGAGCCACCATGCCCATCTGAGGAAAGGTGTTCTTATAATCTATTTCCTACCTACATTGGGGGTGGTCAGGCATTTGAGAAGGCAAGGGGCAGCAGTAGGACAACAGACCAATAGCATCAGGTTGCAAGTACAGAACTCGAGCTCCGGAAGTGCCCAGATCCCCACGTCACGGAGTATAAGTGAAGAAGTCAGGGATGTGATCAAGGGTAAGATGAGCCCTCGAGGGGGGTGTTTGCAGATCCCAGCATGGCTCTGCTGAGTCAGATGGTGCTGGCTGTGAGTCTTGACCTTGCCACGTCCTAATTATGGAACCCTGGGCACAATCTATTTGCCCATGAGGAAGAGGACCCTCACGACGACAGTGCTGATGACGACAATGACAATGGCTCTGTGACGGGCTTGAGACGCCTAGTCTAGACACGCAAACATGAACTCCAGTGTCGTGGGTTGTGAGGGGAGAGATGGAAAAGGCTGAGAGCAGTGTTGGGCTCCAGGAGCCTGACGTGAAGGGGAGAGGGAAGACAGAGTGTCCAGAAGTGCTCCAGTCTACTGGGTAACCCGAGGAAGAATGAAGCCCTCAGCCAAAGAAGGGACCTGTGTGCTCTGGGGCCTGTCTTAGCCCTTACTAAAGCTTCCTGTCAGCAGTCCCACACTTACTCCTCTGCTATATAAGGACCACGAGATACAATGGGTAGCAACAGCAAGCCCGTGGCCCCTGGCCCCTTAAGTAGATGGTCTGTGCAAGAGTATTGATGCTAAAGAGCTCTGTCCATCAACTATGAGTGTCCATATCATATATACCTAAGTGGTAAATTTACCTTGTAATGTCATCTCTCTGTGTCCCGACTCCACACGCACTGTGACCAGTTGCCTCATGCCCTGCCACCCAGCGACAGTGTGAGCTGGGTGTGGTGGCACAAGCCTTTGATTGCAGCCCTTGGGGAGGCAAGGGAAGGTGGGCCACTGAATTCGAGGCCAGCCTGATCTACAAAGCAAGTCCAGGACAGCCAGGGCTATACAGAGAAACCCTGTCTCAAAAGAAAGAGAGAGAAGAGAAGAGAAGAGAAGAGAAGAGAAGAGAAGAGAAGAGAAGAGAAGAGAAGAGAAGAGAAGAGAAGAGAAGAGAAGAGAAGAGAAGAGAAGAGAAGAGAAGAGGAGGAAGCCAGCATGGAGGTACACACTTAAAAGTAGAATCTAGAGAATCCCTGGCCTGGCCTACCCAAACTGTCTCAGGTCCCAGTGAGAGACTCCCTGTCAAAAGACAAGGTGTGGTCTTTTGCTCCCCTGAGGAGCAATCCCACAGTTGACCACTGGTCCCCACTTGCACACTATAGCAACGTGTAGGCATGCAGCCTGCACTGACGCCCACACAAAAACACCCAGATATATGCCGTACTGGGTAAGGAGATACAGTAAGGGACACAGCCTGGACCAAGCCTTTGGTTTCGGTGATAATGTGAAGCACACAGGTGCTTGGATTGGCTTGGCTCCACTACCTCTTCGCCACGTTCTCCTTTGGCAGTCTGCCAACTGATTCCACTGCACACTCTTGGGTTTTTGGCTCAGTTGGACCTTCGGTGGACTTCAGAGACATGTTTATCCTTTTCTTCATTTCATTCCCAGCAGGTGTGCCAGTGTCTTCCTTTATTCCCAGCCCTGCCCCTCCCTGTTTCTGGCGAGCACTTCCTACCCTCTGGAGAAGAGCTAGCAGAGCACCTGCCGAGAAGGTCTTCAGCAGCTTGTCCTTGCTGCGAGACTGACTGTGGACCCTCCTTGCATTTGTTCTATTCCCCCACATTGTGGAAAGCGGAGCATCTTTGTCCTTCTGGGGCCGCTTCTCTTCTTAGCTCATTCCTGCAGACTTGCTGCCTCAGCCACTTCCTCTAAGCTGCAGCCCCTGTCTTCTCTTGCTCCTTGCCTCCTTGGTGACAGTCCCCACTCCAAGAAGGAGCTGTTTGGGATCGCCCACCTTAGACTTCTCCCACAACCTAGGTGACTTGAGCTCAGTGTCCCTTGCGTGACAGCCAGTGCTAGTCTGCCACGTATGACAATGGCTTGCCATTGTCTTCAGCACCCATCCCTCCCTGGGGGTCACATTTTTGGGGTCTTCATCCCTGAACATTTGACTGGCTCTTCTCCGTTCTCTGATCTCCACTCCATCCCCCACCGTACCTCCAGGGTTGTCCCCTGGCGAGCAGCTCTTTCTCTCCCCAGTGGCTTCTGTTTCTGCGCTCCCAGGCCATCTCCACATGGTTGGCTGCCCAGAGCGCAGGTCTCTCTGGAGTGCTGACCTACATTACCTATGCACATTTCTACTTGGATGTCTTGCCAAGTGCCTCAAGCTCCAGCCAAAACTATTATCTTTCCACCCAACCGGTTCTTCATGCTGCCTGTTCCCC
>JAQQSO010002268.1:0-14523 GCA_028658305.1 Pachyuromys duprasi | reverse complement strand
AAAAAAAAAACCTAACAGAATGAAAGTTGGCTGGCCTTTTCCTCCCCTTTCTGTACTTGAAATGCTCTTCTGAGAAAAGTGCACCCTGTGGGATGCCCACCTCAACCAGTCCATTGATCATTAGCTCTGCCTACAAGGTGGGTTCATGACAGCTGCGTAAGAAACATGATGCTCATGTCTCATTTGAAACAGTGGACACAGTACCTGTAGGGAAAGAACGAGGACACCTCTTATTTATAAGTATCTGAAATGGAACTTTCTTTGACACTGTCAGCTGATGGAATAATAACAGAGACTTACTTATTATAACCTTAGGCACTGTAGCTGGGCAAATTTTCATCTGTTCTAACCTGACAATACTGGTCTGCCCTAAGTCATGGCCCACCAAATGGTCCATTACCTCTCCTCAATACCTTAGTCCAGCAACCTCTTTTCTTCCTCAGTGTCTGGCTAGCGACTCCCTCTCATGCCTGATTCTTTCCCAGAGTCTTATCTCTGCCCAGAAGTTCCATCTTCCTTTCCTGCCTTTGCTATTGGCCTTTTAGCCCTTTATAAAACCAATTAGAAGGTGTTGGAGGGAGTGTTTATAAAATAGGATGCAACCAAAGGATAATAATATCAAAGTCTGGCTTGTCATGAGATCTCGGCCTGAAATTAGAAAGTACACAATGCACAGAAAGATCACCCCAACAAGTATCTACCCAGTGAATTTGATGCATGGTAGAATCAGTTGACCAACCCAAATTACCTTGTTTATGTAAAGGACTGTAATTTAGGAATAATGCTTCCTGTCTTTCTGTTCCTTTCTGTCGTACATGTGACACAGGGTGTACAGAACATGCTGTGGTGACAAATTAGAACTCAGAGCTCATTTAGCTTTTGAATGCTGAGTTGGCCTTAGTTCATACATCACCTGTAATTGGTTGTGTTGGCTTACTTTTTTAAAAAAATAACTCTTTTATTGACATTTATCTTTTCTCCTCATTCCACCCCAATCCCTCCCAACACCCCAACACCAAGTAGGAGAGAGACAGGGAGAGGGAGATGGGGAACAGCTCTCTTAGCAGCTTCCTACAGGTTAGAGTCCTTGTAGGGTTCCTTGGAGCCAGTTCAATCTTTGTTTCAGGAGATCTTCACATCTTGTATCACAACATCAACCAGGAGCAGAAATGGGGAAGCAGGAACAGCCTTGTTCATTTCAGAGCCCCCATACTCTCTGGGCTCTGGCATTTATTTTCTCTCCAGAGTCCTCAGATTTAAACTGTCTGCATCTGTCAAAGAGCTCCTCTCAGGGCCCACCAAAGGAATCAGTCTGCTACTGTGGACCATCTGAATCAGTCCCATATCCCACACCTGGGACTAAAACAAAAACATGTTTATATCCACAACATGGTTGCTCATTCCTTCCATGTGACCATCCAAAACAAGTGGAAAACAAGTAAGATGTAAAATGCATACTAAATACTTTCTTAACATTTTATTATCATATATTAATTATACAATATGGGTTTTCTTTGCATATTATCACATACATATAACACATACATGTTATTATTTGATCATATTCACCCAATGTTCAGAGATACTCTCCAGAAGTAGATTAATAAACTGAGGCTTTTGCTGAGACTTGGTAAGAAACATAAACAGAGCCTGAAGAAGACCTCCTCGGAAGGAGTCTTCAGCCCCGTAGGAGTGAAGCCTCAGTGCTTCACTGGCTTCTTCATAAATCGTGCCATGCTCTAACTAATGTGTCTGTAGTGACCCTGATTGTTTTGTGGTCCTTAGATCTCAACTCAATTGCTTTGTTTTCTAAACATTACCTCAAGCACTTCTTGATCCCTCTGTATGGCTCAGTGTGTAGAATGCACAGTAGCAGAGCTTGGCTGGCCTGATTCAAAAGCAGTTCTATTCTTATTGAAGTCTGAGCTCACAGGAATGCTGCCATCCCATAAGAAAGCCATATTTTTAAAGAGTCTCAGAGTATGGAGGATTCACTGCCATAAACCAGTGCTAATGTGGTCAACTTGTTGTTTGGGGAGTTTAGCTGATCCGAACTTTTTCAGCAGAACAACAGATGCTGATGATGTTTCCTCCATCTGAGTCTCTCTACTGCTCCCTTTTCCTGCCTCTGGCTACACAGAACTGAAGCACATTATCAAACTGGAATTTTGCTTTTATTGTCCAGAGTCCCAGAAAGCAGAAGAAACACTAAATGTTAACCCCTCTGCTCCCCCAAACTCAATAGGGAAACAAGTGTACAGGAATCATTCATTTTAAATGGGCATGAAATGGATTTCCATAAGTGACTACTTCAGAGTAGATGAGAAATCTCTGGCTGCCCTCCTCTCAGCCAACAGCCTTCCTTTCTATAACCATAACTGCCTTTGTTGGTTGGATGGAAGGGGTTAAAGGTTATTATTAATGAAATCACAGAGAAAACTGTCCATGCCTGGTCTTCTGCTTAAAGATGCACGTCATAATTTAAAGCCTTTGCAATTCAGTTTTGAGTTCTATTGTCTTCTGAAAAGTTCAGCATGCTTTCTGTGAAATAAACAAGCTCAGAGCTGTTATGATGGCTTCGGAGCACTTCATCCCAGGACTTCCACACCAGGAGGTATGTCATAGAACACATTCGTTTTTCAACAATTAAAATGACAACTTCAAAACTCAAAGAGCATTTCTTCTGTCCATTTCTGTTCTGTCAGGTGGTGTATGCTCTTCCTCATGAACTTGGAGGATAACAGCTCACCGGGGTGTTAAAGTGGATCTCCTGAAAACTGTACTAAAGACTAAGGATTCTTTAAAAAACAAACAAACAAACAAAAACAAAAACACAGAAAACTATGTCTCTTTTGATAGTGTCTGTAATTTTCCTATATTTTAAATATCTTTCAGTGGGTTTTAACCAGTGACAATCTTGTGTTTTAAGTGAAATAAAAAAAAACAAATCTAACATTGAATAATATTTGAATGGGTAAAAGTAAATCAGGCCATAGCAATTCTGTACATCTGTTGAAAGGAGAGTTTTTTGTTCCCATAACCACACTTTCTCTCATTCCACCAGCCAATTACAGGGTGTAGCCCTCACTGCAGTAAGGGGAAATGCCATTTCGTTGACCTCAGATGAGTGGACTAGGTAATGTTTCAGAAAAACAGCAGCAAATGATGAGCATGCCCAGAAAGGGAAAGTGGCATGGAACTAGAAGGAAATAGTGACTTTAATCCTCAGGCTTTGAATTTGCTGAGCTGGCTCCCTCTGTGGCTGACTGTATACAGAGAATGGCTTAAGCACCCCACTTCTCAAATAAATGTTGTTTTCATTAAGCAAACTTTGCAAAGCTGTGACCTATTTTGATGGAATTCAGGAAATGTTTCAAGTAAAATTTTTTCATACCAGCCAATAAGCTAGTTTTCTGAAAGATAGACACATGAACGCGTGTGTGCGCGCACGCGCGCGCGCACACACACACACACACACACACACACACACACGCGCGCGTGCGGGCGCGCGCACGCACACACATACATATAAGACATACCACTTCATAATTAAAACTTAAGATTATGTTAATTTCTATGTACAAAAATAAAAAGCATATTGTATATGAATAACAATATCAACCACTCTTAAATGTTCATATAATTATTTTCTTTTTTGTTATATAGTCATAGATTTTAAAAATATATACTACTTGCTATATATGCAATAACTCATCATACACTAAACATATTTATAAATACTGTACATGCATACAGTGAGCATGCATACTTTTGTTGACATTTTCAATGGAGTAGATGCTTCCTTCTCAAGGACAGGGATGAGGTTCCCACATACTGTTTTCTCCTTTTCTGGTAGTCAATGTAGCAAATGCCCATTCTTCACTGAGAGTCCTGCCTGGCTACATGAGATAGTCACTTCAGGCTCTATATCCCCCTGCTGCTCAGAGTCTCAGCTAGGGTCACCCCCACAGGTTCCTGGAAACCTCCCCTGTCTCAGAGTCCTCCCTCCTCACTGTTTCCCATTCTCCTTCTCAGTCCTCTCCCACCCCTTTCCCCACACCTGATCCCTCTCCACTCACCCAGAGCCCTTTCTCCATCCACCTGTGATGTCTGTTTTGTTTCCCATTCTGAGGGAGATTCAAGCATTCCTCCCTTTGGCCCTCCTTGTTATTTAACTTTTGGGGGTCTGGATTGTAACATGGTTATCCTGTACTTTATGGCTAATATCCACTTATAAATGAGTACCTATCATGCATGTCTTTCTGGGTCTGGGTTATCTCCCTCAGGATGATACATTCTAGTCCCATTGATTTGCCTGCAAATTACATGATATCCTTGTTTTTAGTAGCTGAGTAGTATTACAATGTGTAGATGTACCACATTTTCTTTATTCATTCTTCTATTGAGGAACATCTACGTTGTTTCCAGTTTCTGGCTACTATGAATAAAGCTGCTATGAACATAGTTGGGCAAGTGTGGAACATCTTTTGGCTATATGCCTGAAAGTGGTATAGCTGGGTCTTGAGGTAGAATTATTTTTTGCTTTCTGTGAAACTGCCAAATTGATTTCCAAAGTGTTTGTACAAGTTTGCACTTCCACAAGCAATGGAGGCATGTTCCCCTTGCTCCTCAGCCCATCCTCAACAGCATGCGCTGCCACTCAAGTTTTTTATTTTAGCCTTTGTGATGAGTGTAGGATGAGAGTCTTAGAGTTATTTTGATTTGATAACTAAGTATGTTGACAATTCCTTTAAGTGCTTCTTGGTCATTAGATATTCCTCTGTTGAGAATTCTATATTTATCTCTGCATCGTATTTTTAAATTTGGTTTTGATTTTGGTTTTTTGTTGTGTCTAATTTCTTGAGTTCTAATTTAAATATTAGCCCTCTATCAGATGTAAGGTAAAGATCTTTTCCCATTCTGTAAGCTGCCATTTTGTTCCATTGACAGTGTCCTTTGCCTTGCAGAAGCTTTTCAGTTTCATGAGGTCTGATTTATTAATTTTTTTTTAGGCCCTGGTCTGTTGGTGCTCTGTTCAGGAAGTTGTCTCCAGTACCACTGCATTTAACGCTATTCCTTTCTTTTTCTTCTATTAGATTTAGAGTTTCTGGTTTTATGTTGAGGTCTTTTTTTTCCACTTGGACTTGAATTTTATGCAGGGTAATAAATATGGATCTATTTGCATTCTTCTACATGCAGACATCCAGTTAGACTAGCACCATTTGTTGAAGATGCTACCTTTAGTCTATTGTATGGTTTTGGCTTCTTTGTCAAAATTCAAGTGTTCCTAGGTGTGTGGATTTATTTCTGGGTCTTCGATTCAATTTCATTGATCAACCTGTCTTTTTATGCCAATAGCATGAAGTTTTTATTACAATTACTCTATAAAACAGATTGAAATCAGGGATGGAGATACCTCCAAAAGTTTTTTTACTGGACAAGATTGTTTCAGCTCTCCAGAGGTTTCTGTTTCTCCGTATGAAGTTGAGAATTGCTCTTTCAAGGTCAATAAACAATCATGTTGTAATTTTGATGGGAATTGCATTGAATCTGTAGATTGCTTTTGGTAAGATGGCCATTTTACTATGTTAATCCTACCAATCCATGAACATGGGAGAGCTTTACATCTTCTGATATCTTCTTCAATTTCTTTCTTCAGAGACTTGAAGTTCTTGTCATACAGGTCTTTCACTTGCTTGGACAGAGCTACACCAAGATATTTTATATCATTTGTGAAGGGTGTTGTTTCCCAAATTTCTTTCTCAGTCTATTTATTTGTATACAGGAGGGTTACTGAGTTTTTTTTTTTTTCTTTTGAGTTAATATTGTATCCAGCCTCTTTGCTTAAGGTATTTATCAGCTGTAGGAGTTCTTTGGTCACTCATGTATACTGTCATATCATCTACAAATAGACTTCTTCCTTTCCAAATTGTATCCCTTGACCTACTTTAGTTGTCTGATTGTTCTAGCTAGAATTTCAAGTACTATATGAATAGACATGGAAAGAGTGGGCAGCCTTGTCTTTCTTCTTATTTTAGTGGAATTGCTTTATGTTTTTCTCCATTTAATTTGATGTTGACTATTGTCTTGCTGTATATTGCCTTTATTTTGTTTACACATGAGCCTTGTATGCTGGATTTCTCTGAGACTTTTAACATAAAGTGTCAGATTTTGTCAAAGGCTTTTTCAGCATCTAATGAGATGATCATGTGTTTTTTTCTTTCAGTTTGTTTATATGGTGGATCACATTGACACATTTTTATATATTAAACCATCCTGCTTCTCTGGGATGAAGTCTACTTGATCATGGTTGATACTATTTTTGATGTGTTATTGGATTCAGTTTGCAAGTACTTTTTTATTTTTAGTTTATTCTTTTTTTATTAATTACACTTTATTCACTTTGTATTCCCCCATATACCCCTCCCTCCTTCCCTCCCAATCCCATCTTCCCTCCCTCTTCTTCACACATGCCCCTCCCAAGTCCACTGATAGGGGAAGTCTTATTGAGTGTTTTTGAATCGATGTTCATAAGGGAAATTGGTCTGAAATTCTCTTTCTTTTTGAGTCTTTGTGTGGTTTAGCTATTAGGATAAATGTGGCCTCATAGAATGAGTTTGGCAATGTAGGAAGCCGGGGGCTGGGGCCGGGGGCAGCATTATATCATTTTGACTAGCTAAATATATTGTAGCTAGGTAGCTAGAAGAAGCACTTTAAGCTGATTGGGTAGGATATAGGATTAGGGACTTTCCAGTACTCCACCATCCTGGAAGAAAGGAACATAGCAGGATATGGTAGTCTTCACTGTAATAGAGCATACATTTATCTTTGGCTCAAGCAGAATATGAATTTATTATCTTTTGGGTTATTCTAAGCAGCAAGTATTGAGCTATTGAATTGCACTTTAGTCTCAGGCACATAGGGCCTGAGAACTTGAACTTAATTTTACCTTGTAATCAAAATGGAGACTTGGAGACAAAATGGCTTCTGATATGCTAAAGGCAGCGGCAGGTATTAAAAGAGAAGCTACTGCTATGCAAGGAACTAAAGTAGGTCTCAATGGAGGGGCTACAGAGTTTAAGCAGGTTACAACATTTAAATGACAATCTTGATTTCTCAATTAGGATTTTTTTCTAGTGATGCTCAGCTCTGACCCATTCCCAACCTTCTTGCCAACAGAAAGCGAAGTCATTCCATTTCTGAAATCAGAGATATAACAGTTCACTCAGCCCACAACCACAACCTCCTGTAACTCTGGTTCTCTTGCTCAAGGTCGATGTGATGTGATTTATCTGTAGATGTACATACACACACTCTCGCACACGCGCACATGCATACATGCACATGGTTACTCAGTGTTTTTCTGATCTCCCTAAGAAAATCATCAGATTATTCATCTCTGTTGTGTTCTGTACTATGTCTGTCTGTTCCTTTGTGTTTGTGTAGCCAGTGTGTAGTGTAGAGAAAGTAAGCAGTAATTATTAGACATGCAAAAGAAGCCTAGGCATAATACAATGAGTAATTGTGGAGACCCGTGTACCTTTTCAGGTAGAAAATTATTCGCTGTATCACTAATTTAGGAAAATTAATTTAGTCATACAAAAATGAAAATTAAATAGAAGTGGTGAAATTACATTTTTAATTAGCCGGGGAAGTTTAAGCAATCATCATAAAGTACAAGTGACCTCAGCTTTGTACGCAACAGTTTCATTGTCCTTCTAAGTTCCTTCTTTTGATTTACTCCGTCTTGCCTGTATGGGAAGATGGCACCATCTGTAATAATCTGAAATAAGTATAGATAACTTTGCTTTTTGTATTTAGGGTAACCTGAAAAATACAAAATATGTTGCTATTTTCTAATGTAGACAAATGCCTAAAGGCATAAGTGCAAAGTCTGTAAGAAGTCCATCTCATGAGTCATAAGGGCCAGCCTGTTCTTGCCTCTCTGATGACTGCACAACCCCCAGCTCACATCAGCTCTCACCTAGAGCTGCCTCTGCTTAAGCTCTGCAGAGTGTCTCTGACTACAACTCTGTCCTGTCAGCTCCATGTTCCAGGTGATTGTGTCTGCGTTGAGCTTCCATAGCTTCCAAAACTCCTTCTTGTCCTCCTCTAATTTGCCTTTCAAATGGGAATAGGCTTCTGGAAGGTCAAGGGAACTTCCCTTGTCATTTTTGTGTCACTATTACTCTGTCGTCTGTATCTGAGACCACCTACAACATTTGCAGGCTTTTCCTGTGGCTAATGACCACCACCTTTTAAGAGAAAGTCACACAAAGTGTGTACACTGTTATATTCAAGATTAGGGCAAGGGCAGCTGTTTTGGGGGACAAGATGGGGTGCTAACATGCATGCAATTCAGGCATCTCAAGATATACAGAAGAATGGCATGAAGAGAAAAAGGCAGCGAAAAGTTTAGTAGGAAGAATTGAATTATCTTTTACTAACAAAAAAGGAATGAAAAATTTATGCAATGGTCACTTACTTTTAATCTAAATTCTGAAGGAAAATGGAAGAGCCTAAACAAGAGTACATAACACCTGGAAGTGACTTCTAAAAATATTTTATGTGTATACTATCTAAATCAAATGAGGCTCTGCCCCTCCTTTTAGAGTTTTTATAGAGACTTAGCATTACACACTCATTGGAAGTGGTTCACACTCAAGTTGGATGCTTAGTACCATGGAAACTCCCACCCAGCTAATCTGGATATATCACAATAAAAATAAGATATTTGACTTTTTTCTTAGTACTGCAGAAGGATGAGCAATAAGATGAAAAGGCAAAGATAAATATCTTTTGCTGAATCATCTGAAGCTAATTCCATTTTAAGTCAAGGTCATGTGATTTATCAATGTGGTTTTAATTATATTGTTTTCTAGTGAACATTATGGGTGTGTCAATTCTAATTTCAAGTATTTCATAAAAGTTTTCAATTGCCTATGCTGTAATGAGCCACAATCTAGCATTAAATTAATCAGAACCACACCTAATTTCAGTGGGAATATTTTATGAGGATAAGCTAAATATTTGAACTTAGTATCTTGGAAGGCAACAATAATCTATGAGAGATGATCATCTGAGAGATGACTTTTGTATGCAGAAATTTTTTCTTTCTTTGTTCCCAAGAAAACTAAAAGAATTCTTGGCAATCAAAGATATGTAGACATTGATCCACTTAAATTGAGTGTAGATGTTTTTATTATTTTGAACAACATATTGAAAACTCTGTTTAAGATATACAGCACATGAGACAATCATGCCTAAAACAAAACAAAAAAACTTTAAGGCTTCCTGGCATTTTCACATCATTGTACATTTGTATGATTGCTTCTGTGAAAAGCTTCATTCATTAGGAATTTTAATTAAAATGAACCCAGATGACTTTAGTGTGATAGAAAGAGATATTATTTTTGAAAAATTTATAGCTTCCTTGGTACAAACTGTATAATTTTTAGTACTTTTTATAGAGAATAAGGCCACTCGAGAATATATAAAAATTGAATATCTACAGCATGTTGGTCCATATTTTAGCTATCCTGTCCTGGAGGGCCCTATTTTCTCTACTCTCCAAGCTGTCTGAATGTGTACATGCCTTGTCAGAGAACCAAAGAATAGGATCACACTTCAACTTTTGTAAATGGGTATATATGTGTGGCTCCTATATTCAATGTCTCATGAAAAGTAGTCTGATCAACTATGTTAAAATAATTAAAATCTTTGGGGTGTTGTATTTTTATTTTCATGGTAGGTTCATATCAGGATATGTTTGATAATCAAGCAGGGATCTTCCCTACTATTTTTAAATTATTTCATTCACACGGGAGTGTGTCTCTGCTGTACTCTTAAGAAAAAAATAAGAAAACAAAGATGTTTTGTGAGTTAGCATGTCTTTATCCTTTCACACAAAATGGCATGGGAAATAAATTTGATTTACACTGAAATTTAATTCACTCACCAAACTTTGCTCATTGCTATATGAAAACTCTAAGATGGAAAAAGGGGTGGGAAGAATCACTATAAACTGTAGAATTATGTTGTTTTTGACTACATGTCATGTATTTGTTTGTTTTTGATGACTAACAGGTCTTTGAAGGACATTGGGTAAACTGTCAAATTTCCTCAGTATTTATGTATTGAGACTGAAATAATGAGAGTGATTTATTGTTCTTTAATAGGAGCCTGGCTTTTAAAGAGATTACATGGACCTTGTTCTAGCTCATTTTACAGCATATAAGTGTATTTACAAATAAGTTACTACAATACTTTTTAAAAATAACAAGAAAAGAAATATTTATTGACTTGAATAATATATTGAATCATTTTATTCTCTTTTATTATAATGCATGTACCTAACAATAATATTACTAAGGAAATACTATTTGTGGATTCAAACATAAAACCAACATAGAGTCATGAAGGAGGTATAGTTGGTGTCTTAAAGAAACATTTTGTAATTTTATGTTAGTATATTTTTTTGGCTTTCTCTTTAAAATACTTAGCAAAGCAAAGAACATACCAAGTAGTGGTTTTAATTGTGAGAACGATATTGACATAAGGCATAACTAAATACATGTTTTACTATTGATAAAGGAAACAGTTTTGTTAGATCATTTTGACTGGCCATTTATGAAAACAATGTTATGGAAATTTAAATATTTGTTTGTTTGGAGTTCTATAAATCACTTATGCCCTGATTGGTGTAAGTAGCCAGCTAGCCTCTAAACAGGGTCCATGTTATATGCCCATTCCTGTCTTCACAATTGTCTTGTCATACGGGCTTGATTTCCTTTCGTTGAACCTACAATGTAGATTAGAGTTGAGCACATCGTTGCTAATGACACTCTGTTAACAGAAGTAAAAAAAAAGAAAAAAAAGTTGCCAGTATTGTAACATGAATATTTTATTAATTGTCCAGTCTGGGCACGAGCCCAAGGTAAACCCAACAGAATAAATGGTGCATTGCCATCGTGTTCAATAGAAGATTATACCACTGCTCTTCCCTTCCTAACGTTGGCTCAATTCCCATTCTTTAATTGACCTTCAAGAGGCTGTCTCTATTATTTTTCTTAATTTTCTTGTTTGAGATTCTCTGATAGGTTTC
The DNA here is from genome assembly GCA_028658305.1 of Pachyuromys duprasi. Classification (NCBI taxonomy): domain Eukaryota; kingdom Metazoa; phylum Chordata; class Mammalia; order Rodentia; family Muridae; genus Pachyuromys; species Pachyuromys duprasi. Next base: position 3,419 of record JAQQSO010002268.1, on the reverse strand, counting down.
CCTTCCCTTATCTCTCCACTCATACCCCTCTTCACTATGTCATTTTGCACTTATATACATTCTTAGTTCTTCTTTCTTGTTTTCAGCTTCTTAGTAGACAACATACGTTTAACTCACCCCAGGCTTCTTTGCTATTTTATTCTATTCAAAAGGTGTACACACACAGGAAGGAAGTTATTAGAGAAAATATGAAAAACACATTTTTCTCATACTTCACAGGTGTTTAAAAATGTTTTTAAGGTTCTCATATAATCTTGTGTAGCCTCAAACCACCTATGTAGCCCTGCACAACCTTGAACTCCTGATCCCCCTGCCTCCACTTCCCAGATGCTAGAATTAGAGGTGTGGGCCACAACACCCATGTTACTACCCTGAGGAATGAGGCAAGGGCCCTGTGCATGTTAGGAAAGAACTCTATCACCTAAGCCCTATTTCAAGCCCAGTGAAACACACATATCTGTTGACAAATACTTGAGCTTCTTCACAGGAAAAGTTCTGAGATAGTAAGGGAAAACCTTTATGAGAAATTACAGAATTTTATATTTTTCTGCAGAATGTTATCACACAAAACACTGGTTGGAAGGGGAGGAGGTCCTCCCCCATCGGTGGACTTGGAGTGGGCAGGGAGGAGATGAGGGAGGGATGGGGAGAGTGGGAGGGAAGGAGGGAGGGGGCTACACCTGGGATGCAAAGTACCTAACCTGTGATTGATATAAAAATAAATAAATTACATTTAAAAACACTTCAGTGCATCATAATAATGACTTCAAGCTACAGCCAAGCAAGAAACTGCTTGGAGTTTATTTTTCTAGGTAATTTTCATTACTATGTGGATGCTGTTCTTTAGAGAAAAACTTATTATTTTAGTATCCAACTTAAAACTAATGTCTACTTTGTGCTTTGCACATGAGCTGTTTTCAAATAGAATAAAACATAAATTAAGAACTTTATGATAAATGATCCTGAACTATATTATAGCTGATAATGTAAGCATGGGTAGAACAATTCTGTGAAAACAAATATACATGTATTAAAATGGAATTTAAATTGGCACAATATTTTAAGTCAATGAAAAGTTTTGTTTGACAAAATATTACTCAGTGATTACCTATCTTGATGAGCAAAGTGTCAAAATGTGCTTATGGCTTAGAGCTTTGCTAAGCACCCAGATCTGATATACACTATGATTTAAATCTCCACCTGGCATATTTATGTGTGTTAGTAATTATAAACTCCTATCAAAATGACTATTACGTCTGTCAAAACAGCTAGTTTCATAATTCGGGCAATAATCTTTGTTTAAAAATAATTCAGGTTGGATAAACTGAAATTTTTCTCTGAACCCAGTGTTTGGAGAGATTACCAGAACAGCTTGTTACATCCTTTTAACCATTAACATGCCAGCTGGAGCAAAATCATTAATAGTGAATAGTTACTCTGTCAATACCAATGTGTCAGGTGTGACTGTGTCCACATGTATGTTTTAGTAACAATGAAACAGCAATAAAAAGGGGATAGTTTGTAACTTCCTAAAGTAATGATGTGTATAAGGGAAAACCTTCCATTTTAAACCTCTAAGATGTCCTCAAATGTGTATAGTCTCCCAGGTCAACATTGATACCTTGACTGGATCCATCTCTGTAACTCAGTAAGAGTTAGCCAATCAGCTATATTTCCAAAATAAATATCTTTACAGCAACCATGTATACAAATAACATAATTACCTAAACATTATATTATTACATATTTGTAAACATGTATATTATATTCAGTTTATAAGAAATTTTAGAAATTTCCTAAACCTTATTCAGAGTAACCCATTTAAAAGGCCTATTATATAAATAAATTTTTGTCCATGGTTCTTCCAGATTCTATGCTTTGCAGATCATTTGCTTATTAAGCAGTGTGTCTGTCAAATGTTGAATGTTATTTTTAAAGCTCTTTGTGACTTTCAGGGTTTCTCCCTATCCAGAATTGTGCTTCTCTAGTATGAGAGTAGATAGTTTAGAGTATCCAAAGTTTATGACAAGAAATCCAAAAACGTTACCTAAATATCTCCTAAAAGATTACCTAGACTTAAACATTATTTTTAAGATGAGGGGTTGTCTCAGTGATTGCAGCTCTTGACAACACAGTGATAATAAGAGGAGAATTTTTCAAGATGTCATGTGAGCATTGCTTCTCACAACACTCGAAACCCAACTGTACAAACTTCTATCTAAGTATCTAATGCCAGGAAAAGACTGTTTAATTGATTTCTAAATTTTATTAGCCTTCTTTTAAAAGCTACAGTTTTTTTTTCAAACGGGATATATTTTCATTTTGATGAAACTTACTCATAAGACAAATAAGGCCGAAAACAATGAGGAAACACGGGAGGCATCTAACTGGAGCTTTGCAAGATGTGGGAGATGACATTTTTATCAAAGTATCCACTTAGTAAATGAAAGATATTTTTTTGTACAGAGGCAAAACCACAATGAGCAAATTATCCAGTGTTGTTATTCATTTTCCCTTTAAATAAACATTGTCTTTATAAATATTGTAATATAGCCTACTATTCAGTCCTCAGCGAAAGATGCCTCTACAGATAAAAATATAAGAGTTTCTTTTGTTAAAAATTTTCCACTATGATGATATCAATGAAGTTGTTTGTTTGTTTGTTTGCAAGTAGTAGATGCAAATCTCAACCAAACTTCAGTACAAAGGGGAAATTATGGGTCCAAGTAAGAAAAAAAAAAAAACACCAAAAAAAACAAACAAAAAAAACAACCTGCCTCCATGAAACTGAAACATGATACCTTGCCCCTCCCCTCCCCTGTTCCTCCCCCTTCTCTTCCTAATTTCCTCCTCTACCTGATTTTTCTTAAGTCCTGGTCTGCCTTTTTCTGTTTGTATTTCATCTCTCTCCACCTGTCTATGAATAGCACCTCAAATTTGATCACTTAATGAACAAAGAGTGCACCATTTCCCAGTGTCACTGTAGCATTTCCAAGGACAACTTCTGATTTTTATCTTTGTTAACTTGACCCATATGTCCATTTTTTTTTATTGTCTTTGTTATTCTAGGGAAGGAGCACAGTACTGAGTCCCAGCCATCTCTTATGTGGCTACAATCAGTTTTCTGAGAGAAGGAAAGCTAGCAAGAAGTTTCCCTATCATATAGCACTATTACAAATTTGTATGAGTTCTTTTCCAAGAAGCTCAGAAACAGAACTAAGGGTAAAAGTGAGGCTAATGGTAAGGATATGTTGGCACAGGGGTCTGGCTTCTGTTACCAGCACACAGCTCATTTGTGTGCTCCTAAAACACACATACACGATCAATGCTTGTTTGGATGAACAAATGGGATGGACATTGAGTGGAGGAGAAAACAAGCAACAGGACAGGAGAATGCAAAGGAGGACCTCTGGGGGGGG
>JAQQSO010002267.1:0-14523 GCA_028658305.1 Pachyuromys duprasi | reverse complement strand
TGTACAAATGTTGATTTAAATAAATTCTTATGTAGAGAAATGACCATTTTCTCTACTTCAAAGCTGAAAATAAAAATATATCTGTACTAATGTAAACAAACAAGCATACTATATTTTTAAACTAAATTTTAATTTAATTTCTCAAAACATATCCAAACTAATTTCTGTCTGTGGTTATTTTTAGAGCCCAAATACATAGTACTAAACATGCTACGTTATGTTTATTCCCCGAAATTGACTTGAATAAGTAGATGCTAATAGTCTTGTAACAAATATTATTCTAAACAATTTTCACTATAATTTTTAATATCGAAACCACTGAACATTCCTTTAAATGATTTTTTTCTAAATGTTCTAAAAATGTTAATAACTGAATTTTATTCTAATGGCAACAAAACAGTAAAGCAACAAGAAAAATTAAAAAAAAACAGCTCTGAATTCAATTTGTGTTTGTACTAATTTTAGCAACACGATCCTGTACTTATTGATATCCAAATCTTCATTTCTTCAGACTTTAATTCATAATAAGCAGGTTTGTTCTATTGATTTGTTTTTGTTCTTATTAATGTCACATGGGACAATATAATAAGAAAAGTGCAAAGGAAAGAAACCCAAAACCCTGGTTAATACCCTGAGAGTCTTAGCCAGCAAAATTATTTGAAAATATTAAGTTGCAATAGGATGTGCTTGACCATGAGATGTAAAGAGTCGCCCTGAAGACAGCAGTACTGAGGAGGGAACAAGAGCCTCATCTGAAGGAGGACTCTGGGTAAGATGATCAATCTTCACTTGGAAAGGCAAAGAGGATGGACACTGGAAGAGGGAGAAAAACAGGGAATAGGACAGAAGCCTACCACAGAGGGCCTGGAAAGACTCTACCTAGCAGATGCTGAAACTCATAGCTTAATTTTGGGCAGTTGCAGGGAATCTTATGAAAGAAAGGGGAGACAGAAAGGCCTGGAGGGGACAGGAGCTCCACAAGGAGAGCAACAGACCCGAAAAAACTGGGCACAGGGGTCTTTTCTGAGATTGATACTGCAACCAAGGTACATGCAGAAGATAACCTAGAACCCCTGCACAGATGTAACACATGGCAGCTCAGTCTCTAAGTCTGTTAGCTTGTAATGGGAACAGGGACTGTCTCTGTATTATTTGCTATTTTTAAAATCTACTTTATGCCAGTTTTCATTTTTGCTTTGTCCATTAGATAAAACAACATATAGAAGACCACTATCTATATGAAATTATGCACATTATTTGTTTCCATGATTTGAAATAAGAGAAAATGACAGAGGTGATAATCATTATAATAAACACACATGAAGTTCCATTTGGTGAGAGTTTCCTATTAGAAAGAAAAAATAGCATCATATATGGGACATGAATGCAATCATAGTGTATTGGATATGGGTATGTTATTTTCAAAATTTTATTAATTAGAGAAATATATGTCATAAATGTGGCATAAGGTGCTATGTAGCCATTATTGAAAATTGGTTTTTGGATGCACATTCACCTGCTTATAACATCGGTGAGTGCTTGGCCCAGAATAGAAATTATTAGATACTTTCTTTAAATATTTTGTTAGAAATAGTTGGTTGGAAATCCATTCATCCTGATTCTTCACTAACCCTTTTATACAATTCTTATTCTCCTGAAATTCCAATTGATGTCCCTGTACATCACCTGACAATCTTGTGAGAATAGACACTTTATTGCATCTTATTAACTCTAACTACAGTTTGTTATAATATAGATTTTCTTTAATTTTTCTTTCCAAAATGTGTTCATTATTTTGTATAGGATGTAGGAATCTTATGATGTCCGCCTTTGCTTTTACAATTTTCTTGTGCTTATTTCTGTATTTCTAATTTCTAAAAAGGTGGCAAGAACACAAGTAGTATTCAATTTAGTTCCTTATATAACATATTCACCACAAAGCCCAGTGTTCAATGATGATCACATTGGTATTCCTAACATTTTCATGTTTCATCTGCATGTGTATTTGATGATACCAGTTTTTTTCTTTTGGATTACTCTTGTGTTTTCAAATATTCCCAACATTGCAAAGACTGACTGGCTATATTGAATTCAAGTTATTGTGAAGCTAATTGCATGTCATGACTTTGCATATCCCTCCATGTTAGCTGACAGTATTTTCATTCAATGGTAGGTAGTTATTTGGTTGTTTACCAAGTTAGGTAGTTAATTAATTAACTGTATTTTGCCAGGGCAAAAAAGCTCTGTAGCTTCTACCAAACCCTCACTAAAAAAAAGGCTAGTATTAATTTTTGATATCCTGCATGTTTGTAAACAGTGGAGTTCTATATTAATATATGATTGACAGTGTGGATGTGAGGTGAATTCTAAAATAAAAATAATTTAGTTTGAGAATAAAGAGAGAAACACACTGTTAACTCCCATTCAAAGCAACAATTGTGACTTGTCCTCCAATCAACGTCTTTTGTGTGGGTCTCCATGTCTGTTTTTTCCATTGTATACTGTATTTTCACAAACTCAAATTATTGTAATTAAGCATGAATTTCATCCACCCAATATTCTGAGTGAGCTTTTTTTTATTCTAGAGTTATGTCTTACTTGGGGAAAAAAGCTTTCTACACATATTTGATTCATCCTCTGACTCACTTGTTCTAGGATTTTGAGAAAGTTGTCAACTACTATTAAGGCTTTTTATTTCTTTTCTTTTATGTTGGTCACACCTTTATATTTATTTTTGTTTCTGCTTCCTTGCATAAGGATATTGCTTAAAATGTTTATAGATTCATCTATAGTATTTCTTCTTTTAGTTGAAAATAGATTCTTCCCTTATACAATACATACCAACCAATTTCTCCTACTTTTCATACCTCTAAGTTCTCCCCCACGTCCTCTCTCACTGCAGATAGAGACCCTTCCAATTCTCTTTGCAAAGGAGCTGACCTTCAAGGAACAACCAAACACAAATAAAACCAAGATAAAATATGACAAGCCATTATATCTGATGGACAAGACAAACCAATAGGAGGAAAGATGCCTGAAGAACAAATAAAAGAATTAGAAACATACCCAGTCTCATGGTTAGGAGAACCCCAGAAATATCAAGCTAACACTGTGGGCTAAGATTTTTCACCAAACCCATTTTATCTGGTGTTTTTAAACACCTTTACATCCCTTCCAACATCCAACCTTAGGTAGGAGATTAGTAGGTTAAAGGGCTGTAGATCTTATTTATCTACTTCAGGATGACTAGGGTTGATGGACCTTTACAGGATTACCAAACTCGGTTGTCAGGATACCAGCAGTCCAGTCCAAAGGCCAACACCAAACAACAACACAAATCAGCATGATTCAGATTGGGAAAAGTCAGTCAAAGCCATAAGACTCAGTTGGATTGCCCTAAGAAGTTCTCTGGAATGTTTCTCTCTGCAAAGTCAAGCCTCAAAGCATGAAGATGTCTCACTGTCCTCGGGCTTCTATACATCTTCTCTTCTCAAACTCTACCCATGAATTTTCTCAGCTGGCCAAATTCATACCCCTTGCATGAGAGAGCCTTATAGCAAAAACATCAGATGACGTAACTGAGTCTTCAAAGAAGCCATAAACTTCCACTTTATAGCAGTAACAACATATATGCAGAGGACCTGGTGAAATCCCATGCCCTGTGCTAGCACCTTCAGTCTCTCTGAGCCCGTATGAGTCCTGATTAGTTGATTTGATGGGCTATATTCTTCTGAAATAATCCATACCATGTGACTCCTACAGTCATACCTGTCTCTCTTATGGGGATTCCCCAAACTCCAATTCTCTCTCTCTCTCCTTTCTTTCCCTCTCCCTCACATAATGACTGGCTGGGCGTCTCTGCAACTCCTCCTATCAGTTGGTGGATGAAGCCCTTCTGATGACAACCAGACAAGGCCCTGGTCTATATGTATAGCAGAACATCACTAGGAATCGTTTCATTGTTTTATTTTATTTTTCTCATGGTGCTTGGATTTACCCTGGGTCTCGGGGCTATTCAGTCTCCAGCTCCAGGCCATCTGGGCAGAGTAGAGCATGGGCTCCCTCTCCTGGCACTGGCCTCAAGTTAAACCATATTTCCTACCTCATAAGTTCTGTACCACCATTTTCCTTAAAAACCTTTCCACCTTATAGCACTGGAACCCACACACTCTTTGCATATATTTTTAATTATTGAATTTGACATGTTTCCATAAAATACTTACATTTGTACTTCCAACAATCCCAGCTCTTAAATATTTCCTTGACATTGAATCTTGCTTTTAAAATATGAAGTATTCTTACCTCCCTTACTTCTGAAGTAATTTTATGCATTTATCTTTGTCCCTTTTACTTAGAGAAATCTCATAAATATCACCCACCCAAGTCCAATCTTATTAATTCACAGTTAAGATTAGGTGAATAAATAATAACTTGGCAAGTCTGCTTGTGGGAAGATACTCCTGATCAAGATCATATAAAGCAAATTTTGCATTCATGAGCAGGTGGGAAATGGTGCTTCCCATCGGAAATTTCAGTTGACAGATTAAATAGGCAGCTAACATATCAAAGAAAAGAACTCTTGGTTTTGGAGTTCCTGCCTAAGTGGAGGCTATTCTGTGTGATGTTCTTCACATAAGCAGAAATACATGTATCAAGGTATTTAAAAAGCACATATCAGAACAAAGAGGTAGTTCAGTTAGTAAAATGTTTCCCTTACAATTATGAGGACAAAATTCCCCAGAACCCACATAAAAAATAATGTGATCTAAATTTTTGTTAATTCCAGTGCTGGGCAGGTAGATACAGCTTGATACCTGTGGTTGGGCAATAAGCACACTTAATTTTACTTGGTGATCTCCAGACCATTGAGGAAACCTTTCTCAAAAACTAAGATGAATGAATGTAGACTAAGGATGACTAAAGTTGTTCTCTGACCTCAGCACACCTGTGCATATACAAGACAGCATGCATACAATTGTAAATACCAATGTGCATGTGTGTGCATACATGTACTCTTACACCACACCATATACTCCCCCACCATATATAAAATACACGGTATTGTCTATCCCTCTTTTTATCCTCTCCACTGTAAATTTATCTCTATTAAATAAAAGGGATGCTAAGTGTGTATCAGGATAGTTACAACTTTTTTATTAGTTTTGAATAATTGATATCTTTAGACATTACTTCATTCAGCAGGAATCCATACTTTTATTTTCCCTCTTCATTTTCTGTCCTTTTCTCTATGTTCATATTTTTATATTCCTCAACTTCAAGTTTAGTTGGATTGTATTATGGGAACCAAACAAATATACATAATTTATGAACTGAAAATCCTAACAATTTCCTTGAGTTTCTTAGTTGTTTGACAACATTACAAAAGTCTTAAAATTTATTAATAGAAGACATTAATAGAAGGGTCAAATGTTCCTGAACTCTGTGACTGGCTATATAACCAATAGGCTCATTTTTTCTGGGATATTATTTAATATTCATGATGATCAGTTTCTAACCTTCACATTTGAAGAGTTACCTAACCATTATTGGTCTTGACAGGTGATAATAAAGATCTGTGAGAACACTCACTAACACATTAAGATATTTATAAAACTATAGACTAAACCACTTTAAATATACACAACTCAGGATAATTGCATATCAATTAACATTAATAATTTATCTCCATGTTGGATAGGCATAAAAATGAAATCACAAGCATCACATTACAATGAAGACCAGCCATACACTGACTCCAATAAGGAGCATAGAATCAGTGCTCCTGTGTGGTGCTAGCACTGTCTTTGTAGAATTGCTGTTGAAACAATAGGTAAGTAAATAGATAAATAGAAGTGTGTCTAGGAGATATAACCTGTTTTATGTAAATTATCAAGGGTGGTCTATTTTATTATTGCTTACTTTCTGTAGACCATGTCCTTTTCTAAGCATTTAACGTGCATTGCTTCTCATTAATCTGTACATGAATTTATGATTCACACTGTCTTGTGGTAGTCCCTGAGAGCTCTATGGTCAGCAGTGAAATGATCTGTAGTGAGGAAAAAAGGAAATTCCATTCCATTTGACTTAGTTAGCCACGCTGGTCCAAACTTCTGGAGAGAGAGAGAGACCCAATAAAACTGCAATTTTTTTTCTCCTGAAAGTGATATCAACAAAGCCTAAGACCTGACTATATCAACATTCTCTTGCAAAGATCACATCTTTTGCAGAGCACTTGTGACCTCTTCCACACAGATGTGTTCTCTCCACTGAGAAACAATGTGCTAGGGAAAGAGTGTTTGTGGTAAATATAATAGCAAACACTATTGCAAAGCACATGGACTTCCTTTCATAAGACAGGGTTATTCAGGTGTACAGATAGTAAAAGATCACCAGGCTATTAAAGACCATCCACTCTATCCTTCTGGACAGAACAGGCTTGTAAATCTCTCCCATTGAAGAAAAAAGCCTTCATGTTTAACAATGCTGATTTCTCTGAGGCTATCTGTATGCATGTGGACCTTGTGCCCTCTGTACATTTTAACCTTAAAGGATAAAGGATGTATTTATACAGCTATGAGGTAGAGGAGGCAGAGCTCAGAGTAGAGACTCTGATATTAGGAACAATGTCCAGTCACAAAGCCCAACTGTTCTGTCAATAAAAGCATAAAAGCTCATTAGAACAATCATTATTCTCTATTGAAATGGTCCCTCGTATGATTCAAATTGGTATAGAACAAAGTTATTGGGAGGCTGCCATGTAGCAATAGTAGCTCAAAAACCTTCCACTCATAATCACAATGGCACAATGAATTCATCTATTTGAAGATAATAGCTAGAAGTTTTTTTTTATAAATAAGGAGAGCTGTGTTAATTCCAAACAAAAAAATCCACATTATTAATAGGACATCTTTAAAAATAGATTGGAGTGAAATCTACATTATGTATTGTGATCTTCTAATGTATTTTAAAAGAAGGTTTGGAAGGAAAACAAACAGTATTTGAAAAAATAACTTATTTAAGCAATATCATATGCTGCTTACTGCACTTTGTAGTTAGAAATTTTGAAATACCACAAGTGTAATAGTTCTAGGACAGCATTGAGCTTTTCACATTGTGGGCGAAGGATTGACCTTGTTTTTAAAAAGCTTAGTACTTCTTTCTTTACCTTCTGTAGATTGGGTTCTTAACTATTTATCTTTAAAATTATGCATTGTGTGTAATCCTGGTATAGCTAACTATGAATCTAGCTATATCATCTAGAGGAATGAATCTCAACCTGCTCGTCACAACCCTTTCGGGTTGTATATCAAATGTCCTGCATATCAGATATTTACATTCTGATTCATAACAGTATTGAACATACAGGTATGAAGTAACAAATAATTTTATGGATGTGGGTCACGACAACATGACAAAATGTATTAAAGCGTCATAGTATTAGGGAGGTTGAAAGCCACTGATCTAGAGTGACTTAAAGGAACTTATTTAATTCCCTACTGTGACAGGATATTGGTTTACACAGTAGGGATGCTAACAGTCTTGCTCATCTACCTTCTAAACACTTGTGCTATACATAGCTATCATCCCCACAAGAATCAGAGAGATGCCTGCACCTAGAGCCATCACAGGTGTGGCTGCTGTGTCACATGGGAGTTAGTAGGTGGCAGGGAGGGGAGAGGCTATGTTTAGTCTCAGTGTTCTGACCTGTGTACTTCTGAATGACTAGTTCCCCAACATTCCCCAAAACAAAACAAAACAAGCCTGAGATGATCAGCAGTTTGGCCCTAGGGAGCTGGTGGGGCCCAGACAGGGAGGATGAAAACCAATCCTGTGCCTCACAGGCCTACATAGGGGTGGGGTAAGGCAAGGGTGGGGGAGGTGCAGCCCACGAGTGAGGTGAGCCCACCTGGCACCATAATGCACCAGCAGGGCATAATTTTCCCACAACCACTCCTGAGATGATCACAGACACTTCAGATTCCAGATGTCACTCAGGGGAACATGTAAGTAGTAGAGAAATCAAAGGGGAAAAAAACAGAAAGGCAGAACTGGAGACTCAAAGGTAGTGGGAATAGCCAGAGGTGAGCAGCTGGTAATGTCACCTAGGACCACGGTGAGGTCCTGGCCTGTGCTGCCATCATCAGGCATTGCTGGGTCCATGGCCCTGCAGCAGCAGAGGTCTATTATGAGCAATAACCAGACAGATGTCCCTAGTCTGGGCTGCAACCAGGGGACATGTTGATGAGACCACAACCCTCAGCTGTGCATCATGGGATAGCTGGCCCTGGGGCATGAGAGAAGGAGTGCTGATCTTACTCCTAGCCAGAGGCAGTACACAGGAACTGGACCCACACATTCCCAGAGTTGTGGGTAAGCTGGCATGGAGGATACTAGCTAGTAAAGCTTGCCCTACCACTCCTTTCCCATGCAGTGGCTTGAACAATAGAGAGATATCTTCCTCTCTCTCTCTCCCGCCTCACTACTTGTAGATGGTGGGAGACCTGGCCCTGGGGTCACAAGAATATGAGAGCTGACTCTGTCTGTTACCAACTGCAGCATTTGGGAGAGCAGGCCCATTATCTCACCTAAGTACCACAGGAGAACTGATCGTGGTGGCAAGGACATAGTGAGCTGGTCCAGAAGATATGCGCATGGGAGGGTTGGCACTACCACTGTCTGCTGCATGGGAGAGATGCCCCCTCTTCTCACCCCTTCCTACCTATGACAGGCAGGAGAGTTGGCCTCAAAGTCTTCATAACAGAGAGCTGTCCCTGCTCCCTACTTCTGCAGCATTCTAGAGAGCAGACCATGCACCTTTCCTGGGCAGCAGAGTAGACCTGGGCCTGGATGGGGGAACTGCAGATGGGCCAGACCCAATGGTGTGAGTATGAGAAAGCAGGCCCTGATTTTTTTTTAATTTTTATTAATTATAGTTTATTCACTTTGTATCCCCCTGTACCTCCCTTCCTCCTCCCCTCCCAATCCCACCTTCCGTCTTCCCCACCATTGTCCCTCTCCCACTGATAAGGGAGTTGCTCCTCCCCTTCCCTTTGATCCTGGTATCAGGTCTCATCAGGAGTGGTTGCACTGTCTTCTTCTGTGGCCTGGCAAGGCTGCTCCCCCATCAGGGGGAGGTGATCAAAGACCAGGCCAAACAATTCCTGTCAGAAACAGTCCCTGTTCCCATTACTATGGAGTCCACTTGGATACTTTACTGCCATAGGCTACCTCCGTGCAGGGGTTTCAGGCCATCTCCATGAGTGGTCCTTGGCTGGAGTACCAGTTTCAGAAAAGACCCCTGTGCCCAGACTTTTTTGGATCTGTTGCTGTCCTTGTGGAGCTCCTGTCATACCATCAGACAGGTGAAGGAAATCAACAAAATGGCTCAAGATCTGAAGATAGAATTGGAAAAACTAAAGAAAATACAAATGGAGAAAATTGTAGAGAGAAAGAACTTAGGGAAGAAAACAGGAACTACAGAGGTAAGCATAACCAATAGACTACAAGAGATGGAAAGAATATCAGGTGTGGAAGATACAATGGAAGAAATTGATGTATCCATCAACGAAAATGCTAAATCTAAAAAATGCCTGCCACAGACCATCCAAGAAATCCAAGACAACATGAAAAGACAAAACCTAAGAATAATAAGAATTGAGGAAAAAGAAGATTCCCTCCTCCAAGGCCCAGAAAATATTTTCAACAAAATCATTGAAGAAAATTTCCCCAACTTAAAGGAGAGGCCTATAAGAATATAAGAGGCCTACAGAACACCTAATAAATTAGACCAGAAAAGAAAATCTTCCCACCATATAATAATCAAAACTGTAAGTATACAGAACAAAGAAAAAATACTAAAAGCTGCAAGGGAAAAAAGGCCAAGTAATATTTAACGGCAAACCCATCAGAATTACAGGCCCTGCAACTTCGTCTGCCAAGTGGCAGCATAAGTGAGGGAGAGATTCCCTCCCTGCCCCTTGCCACCTATGGCAGGTTAGAGAGTAGGCCCTGGGGTCATGACAGCAGGAGAGCTGGTCCTGACCCTTACCTACTACAGCACTCAGAAGAGTGGTCCCTGCGCCTTGTCCTAGCAGCTCAGTAGATCTGATCCTGGATGTGGGGAGTGAAGGTGAGCTGTCCAGAGGGCATGAGAGCAGGAAAGCCTGCAGGATGACCAGCTCAGCTACCCCTCAGATCCATATCCAGGGGTCTGAATTGACTCACACCACTATCTGCCCCATTGATTAGCTGCTAAAAATGCATGAAGAGGCCAGTGCCACAGAGCCAAAACTACAGGATCTCCATGACACAGGGCGACAACAGGATAGCCCAGTGAGGTTCCAGCATTAATAGAATAGAAGAAGCCAGAGTTCTTGCACCAGCCCAATGAGTCATTACAATGATCATTTGCAAGCAAAGAAATGTAGACCAAATGGTATACCTTGGGACACACTGACACATGACAGTTTCCACGAGGAGATTTCTTTTCTTTCTGTTGGAGGATAGATTGCTAGGTTGGACGTGGGTACAACGGGAGGGAAAGATGACTGAGATAGGGGCGATAGATGTAAAATTCATAAAGAAACAACAAAAAGTTTTTTTAAAGAGTAAGAGATAATGTCTAGTGTCAGAAATTTTAACACTAATTACTGTAATTACTCAACAATGCTCTAACCATCTACAGAAAAGAAAATTCTAGAAGGTTTAAACACACTTTTAAAATTCAAATGGTAAGATGGTCAAGAATAAACTACTTCTCTTTTACAAATGTTTTACTTTTCTTTTATCAGTTTTTCTATAGAAGGCATCTGTGTAAGTGTCAAAAATCCCACTGTGCTATTAACTGAGTAAAGATCATTTGATCCAATTTCCTACCTTGGTATTAAATGATGAGGTGGCAAATCCATCTCTGGTCAAAAGTTATAAAAGGTTCCATGAGGGCTTGCAGACTGCATTCATAAAACAAGAACTTATTGAGTTTAAAAAGGAATGATTAAGATGAATTGAGAAATGTCTAAATGGAATAAAAATTGTTGCTTTGAGAGAATTCCAAGAGTGGTTGACTGTAGCAGGCAATATCTACTTAACAGCATTATGAATTAAAGGTAGGCTGCTGATGAAGACTGATGCTTTACTTTTGTGGATGCAGCTTGACCAGTTTAGAATAAATGTTATTATAATTGACCTTCCTGTGATGTGCAATGTTAAATGACACTTGATTTATGGCAGCAATCTCTCATCGTTGGCTATGATAGATTTTCTTTGCATTTCTTCTAATAAAAACATGGTCAAACCTTCAATTACCCATAATAAAATGCTGCAAATCAAGCAGAATAAAAGTGGGTAGGAGACACTGCCATTTGGGAATTGGCCTCAAGTAGAACCGTTTGTTCCAGGTATGATGATAAAAGGAAAATAATAACTGTTGATTAATGAGACTGAAATATCCTTCTCAACAGTAGGATTGGCATAGGAAGACCCCTTTTATATCAGCTGCCTGGTTCCCTCAGTAGGTTAGAGAAAGATTCAACAGGATCATTAAAAGTTATCTTGATGTTCTGATTGAAACTGATTTTTTTTAAGCAGGCTTGGCTACAATTTAATATGTAAAAAGAGCAAACTGAACACTAACCAGTGCACTAAAAGAACTATTTTATTAATATTGGGATTGATCTGGAGCTATTATGTCTCCAGATGTTAAATGCTTGACCCAAGATCTTTTTGAGCAACTTCCCACTTATCCAAACTGACTTTGTGTAAATCTTGTCTCTCAAATTGTCCTTGATTAAAAAATACAGTTGCCTACACTTGGGCTAGGCAGGAGAGAAATATGAGGATCCAAGGTTGGGTCCTGGAGATTGGCTGATTGGAGAGAGACTAAGAGGAGGAGGAGAGAGGATGGAGGAAGAAAGGAGCATGTTGCCACAGGTTAGCATGAACTAGAAACACATGGCAGGGAGGGGTTTTCTCTAAGCAGTGGCATGATGGAGCTAAGCAGTCCAGATGGAAAGCTGTGAGAGTGCTTATGGGAATTTTGGCTGCAGAGTAGACAAGATAGCTTAGAGGGTTAGTATCTGCCCAGCCCCAGTTCAACAAGGCTTATTAAAAATCCAACAAGTTTCTGTGTTTTTTTTAATTTATAAAGTAGTAGGTTAAGGAATAATTGTCACCTTAATGATTATATTAATATTATTGTACTGATAATTATATTAATATTAAATATTACTAATCAGGCAACACATTAACTGTATTTGGTGCATTTATGAAAAATGAACTTTGGCCGTCTGTGTTGTTTCAAATATTCAAGTCTGAGCTTTAGGAACTACTCAGTCTGTGAGGTTAAAAAAGTAAAACTCACTATTAAAATAGACTAAAAATAGTGGCAAAACAATATTTTTCAGTTATTCAGATTTGCTACAGACTAACATATAAATTTCTAGAGCTATTTAAAACAGGTTCTTTTCATTAGCTTTTTAATTTTAATTCAAAGCTTTAAAATATTACTTTATGAATTTCCATTCTTATTTAATAAATATTTAGTTACTCCTAGTACAGAAGAGTGATTCATAGATTAATAAACCTCATGATTAGGTATTTATTTAGGAAATGAATTTTGAGTTGTGAAAATGTTAACTAAAAACACCTTTCTGCAGATATCACAATATCTCATTTCAATGTTTTCTTGATACCTATACTGTCTATAGTAATTAATTTAAAGAACTTTATATTATTATACATTTTGTATCTTATCTGTCCCACTTCATTAATAAAAATGTCTCTATATTGAAGCAGTCTCTAATGAGTTTTAACTTAAATTACTAAGTCAATATTTATTTTCATTACTCATATTACAAAAAATTATATTACTGTTGTACCAAAGAATCTTGATTTCCTTTCACCTACCCTTGTTCTCTGACAGCTTTCTATTACAAATTTAAAATACTGATAATATATTTTATTAATATTTTGGTCAAATATAAAGCTTAATTTATAGAAAATTTAGAAATGAATGTTTGCCTTCACACATTTAGTATTATACTACTTTAATATATTTAGGCTCAGTGGAGTAAATGGCTTGACTAGTGTTAAATTCTTGAATGAGAAATTATCTTCTTTTAAAGATTATATACAGATATATTTTAAATTCAACATATACATATGCATATCTCTGTAAGCAAGCATGTATTAAGGTGCCCACAGTTTTGAAGGGGTTATCAATTCTTTTGGAATTTGAACTAGAGGTGGTTATGTGTTGCTGTCCCGGGTGATGTTAACTAAATTTCAATTCTCTACAAGAACAATGAACACTCTTTTTTTAATGTAATTTATTTATTTTTATATCAGTCACAGGTTAGATACTTTGCATCCTAAGCGTAGCCCCCTCCCTAGTTCCCTCCCACTCTCCCCAACCCTCCCTCAACTCCTCCCAGCCCCCTCCAAGTCCATGGACAGGGGAGGATCTCCTCCCCTTCCATCTGACCCCAGATCATCTTGTCTCCTCAGGGCTGGCTGCAATGTCCTCCCCTGGGATCTAACCAGGCTGTTACTCCCTGGTGTGTATGGGGGAGGGTCAAAGAGCCAGCCATTGAGTTCATGACTGAAACAGTCCCTGTTTCCCTTACTAGGATCAATGAGCACTCTTAACTGTTCATTCATCCTTCCGTATCCAAAGTTTTTGTAATGTTTTCAAGCAAAGCGTTCCACAATTGCACAATAATAGAAAAGCTTAGTTTCAATTCTATAATCCTTGTTTCATATGGAGGTAAATGAACAAACACATATTTTTCTCTAAAAATATGCTTTAACAAAATCTAAAATGTATCAGAAACCTTTAGGGTGTTGCTTAGAAGAAAGCAGCTAGTTGGTGCCTCTTTCATGAAGAGCCCTAAAGTGCTTCCTTAGGAGGCTTCTCTACAAGACTGGATAGAAAGGGGCCACTAGGTTGATTTAGTCACAGAGCACATTCTGTGGTAATTAAATGTGAGAGTGGATTCTCTGGATACAGGAAAACATTTATGAGAGATAATTCTTTGAAAAATTTCACTCTATTCTACTGTTTATAGACACACTAATATCTACTGGTTTAGTGAATTGTCAGTGTCTTAAACTAGTCTCTAAACTCTACAATATGTTGTTCTTCACAAATGCACAGAGGTACCTCTCACTTTCTATAAATTTGGAATTACCTCACAAAAATAGCCATTTAAAAAAATTTTTTTTCAGATCCATTTTTTTTTAATTTATGTATTTTTTTAATTAATTTATTTATTTTTATGTCAATCACAGGTTAGGTACTTTGCATCCCAGGCATAGCCTCCTCCCTCATTCCCTCCCACCCTCCCACTCCCTCCCTCATCTCCCTCCTCCCTACCCCTTCCAAGTCCACCAACAGGGGAGGACCTCCTCCCCTTCCATCCAACCCCAGCTCATCCTGTCTCCTCAGGGCTGGCTGCAATGTCCTCCCCTGGGATCTAGCCAGTCTGTCACTCCCCAGCTTGTATGGGGGAGGGTTAAAGAGTCAGC
>JAQQSO010002266.1:0-14523 GCA_028658305.1 Pachyuromys duprasi | reverse complement strand
GTAAAAAGATAAGATGATTTTGTTATTTTACATATAAAAATAAATCTATCACTGCATACTTGACTTCTCAGAATGAACCTGTCTTTGGCATACTTTAGTCTTCATCTCATAGTTCAATTTTTCATGACATCTGAGATACTAAGAATGTAAATGTGCTATTGTGTTTGAGGCATCTTTTGACATCTACACATTATTTTGATAAGTGTTGAATTTTTTTTTACATCTTGTATTGGCAAAAAGATCTCTGTGGAGCTCAGTTCAAAACAACATCACTTCTGGGAATAGGTGAGAAACAGCTGTCGGCTGTTGCTACAGCACAGAAGCACTTGCTTGGGATGGTTCACAACAGGGAACATTTTGCGTTTGCTACTTGGGAACTGACAGCTGGGTTGCTAAGAAATGATGTGTAAGTCTTTGAAGAGCAGCACATCAGACAGGAGAGCATCGCAGGTTACAGATGAGCATCCCTTTCCCCTAAGCAGCCCTGAAAAGGCACAAGAAAGCAGTTGGGGTATGTGTGCTCTTTTGCACATTTAAATGGCATTTTTGTTTGAGTTAGTGAATCAGGAGCCTAAAGAAACAAGGTTTCAGTTTAACCCAGCTTCATTGTTTATATGCTTTTGTTATTTCTGTATGCAAAGAATGAATGCTTTCCTTTTTTACACCAAAGTCTGATGATTTCTCCAGTTCATATATTAAATCATCAGGCATTTACAATATTCAGTTCAATATAATACACTTCAGTTCGGACAGTACATAAGCTAAATATTGGATAACAGAAAAAGGAAAAAAATCTTTTTTATTGGTCATGGGTCAGAAAATATAGGAATTACTTTTTTTGTTTCTTTGATGTATAAAATTGATATTTATAATCTGAATCAAATATCAAAAATCATGACATATGTCAGACTATCAACAGTTAAAACCAATATTCCTAAAAATGTTACAAAATACTTTAAAATAAAGTGGTAAACTATATGAGTTGGAGAAATGCTGTGTTCGTTATGTCTGGGAAGATTCTTTTATTTGAAGATTTTTGATGATTCATAATATTTCTGGTGTTTGTGTATTAAGATACATTACTATCCCGTACACAGTTGTAGAAAACAACTCTGTAAGATTAGGTTTACTATCTCAAATTTTACTTGATCTATTCTGTCAGCTCAAGGACAGATTCCTTAAGAGTATTTCAAGTACATATCATCTTGTGTATTTCTCGTGCTGTGATTTTGTGTAAGAGTTGCTATGTGCGGTCTCACAGTAACCCCTCTTATGTGCAAGATACATATTCCCAAAACACAAGTTAGGGATAGTATCAGATCCCTATGTGTTTCTCTATAATACATACTCGTGGTAAAGTTCAACTTGTAAGTTCATCACAATAGTAGATGAATCACAGTGTCTAATAATACAATGAAAGGGTCATAATAATATCCTATATGAATGTAATAAGAATTCTGCTCACTCTTGCTCAACCACCACAGGCTGGCATTTCATACATTATAGAATAGTGGACAGGAGATGACACATGTTCTGGGCATGATGAAGTGGGACAACATAAGATTTTATCATGGGTCTGGAAGAACATGAAATTTAAAATTTAAGAACTGCTCATTTATTTTTGGACATTTTTCTTCAATAAGTTTGGATCTTGGTTGATTATAGATGACTAGAATCCTATTGTTTGTAGATGGTGTCTTAGTACTGTATTCTGCATTGACACAGTGAAGATGAAAACAAGGGAGGGAAGCAGCTGTGTGGACGCAGATGCAGTAAAAGCTGGGACAGACCCGTGTTCCTAACAAACTTGCGCAGCCAAAGGACCCTGCACTGGGCACATTCTTACCAGTAAGGCACTCGGTCACATTTTAAGATAAACTTCTTTACTTTGTCCTGAGCAAAGAATTCAGCATGCAGAGCGAGAAAATTTAGCTAGTTTTTGTTCTTGAGATGTGCCCTTCCCTACTTCATAGAAGTACACTGGGCTGGGCTTTGCTTTGCAAATTACAACAAAAACAAACTAATAGGTCTGTGTGCTCTGGTTGTCCTGTCCTCTCATTATTGGAATGGACAAACCAGAAGAAAGCCTCCTTGGTTATGTGTTTTTAAGCTCCCCACCCCCTTTTTGATAGCCAACATTTACTCTGCAACATCCTGGTCCTTTGGAATCCCAGAAAACATGGAGGAGAAAAACGACCTGCAAAATAACTCCAAGTTGGTTAGCATCCTATAAAATGTCTTTGTTGCCTTTTTAAAAGAATGACATTACTAAAAATGTGTCAACATATACAAATGACGTTCTATCCACACTAGAACGGGTTCAGTGTTTTCTTATTAATAACATCATTCTCAACAGTTATATTTCAATGCACTTTCCTATTTATTTATTTATTTATTTATTTATTATTTGGGAGTGAGGGCTCAAGCTGCCACAGTACGTGAGAGTATGTTCAAAGGCAACTTGAAAACATTGATAAACCAGGGTCAGATGGAAGGGGAGGAGGACCTCCCCTATCAGTGGACTTGGAAAGGGACAGGGACAAGATAAAGGAGCGACGGTGGGATTGGAAGGGAATGAGGGAGCAGGCTCCATCTGGGATACAAAGTAAATAAACTGTAATTAATATTTTAAAAAAGTTGAAGAAAAAAAATAAAGGCAACTTGAGGAAACAGGTTCTCTTCTTCTACCATGTGGCTTTCAGGAGTGAAACATAGATGGTCAGGCTTGGCAGCAAGCACCTTGACCTGCTGTGCCATCTTGCTTACCCATGATACACTCCCTAAGAAAGGGCATTTGTCTTAGTTGTCAAACTGAGTATTTTGTGTAACTCTAGATGTGCCTTGGCTATGTCAGGAAGCTCTAGAAATAATGGAAACTTTTAAAAATGGAGCACTTAGGAGTAGCAAACCATTTTGCCAATAGCATAAAGCAAGCTTTCACAAGTTGCATCACATATTTTCTTAAGCTATTTGTCTGGGAAAAAAAAACCAACACCATGATTTTAGCTTCTAGCATCTGGACATGTACGGAATAACTATGCTTCAGTGCTGTTCAGACCTTCCTGGGCTTTCTAATAGGTGTAGGACTCTGTCTGAGAGCTCTGCTTGCTGATAGTTACAGCAATGCCAAGATGGTTATGTTCTCTGCTAGCTCTGCAAATTCACACCTTCATTGCCAGCAAATGCATGCATACATTGTGAAAAACTGCCCTCCAGGAATATTTAGTTCTCTTAACATGTTAGAAGAATTACAATAAAAGATGCTGTGATACTTCCTGTATGGAACTTTGTAACACAATAGCCATGGAGCTGTGGCATTATGAATCTGAGAATAATGACCCCAGTAGAGGTAAACTTTCTCTCGGGGAGATCAGGGGTTGGGGGACTTTTAGCTAATGTTCATACATTCACCTTTGGAAAGTGAAAGAAGTAATTATGTGAAGTTTTAACAACTGTTTTCTATATTAACATACCAATCTTAATAAAATGTTTGCTAAGATAATCAAACATTAAAAATATTGCAAAGGTCAGGAGCTGGAGAAGTGTCTTGGTGGTTAAAAATTCTTCAAGAGGACTAGACTTCAGTTCCCAGCACTGCCCATAGCTTATCAAGTCTTATCAGGACTGCCTGCATCCTCTTTCTCTATGGCCTGTTATTTACCCATAGATCCTATTAAAGATGATAAATTAACTAAAAAAATCCCATATATAAAATGCTCAAGTCTTTTATTGGCATGAAAAACTAAATGTGGATGTGTTACAATAAAAATTACAAATTCTAATTGACATTATGCTGAATTTATTTGTTTAGGAAGCTGTCCTTCATCAGCTTTATAAGGAGAGAGAATTTTAGTATATATAATTTAGTACTTACTGTGTATAGATTTCATGCTAAATGCTTTATGTGAACTATGTCATGTAATACACACTCTGTGAAATAGACTCTTTTATCATCCTCTGTGAACAGATGTACAAAAGGTTTATGATGAGGTGTTCCAGATCTTGATTCCAGCCAACTATGACTCACCTTTAGGAACTGGCTTAGTGCTATATGATAGCTGGGGTTTAGAATGAGGAGAGATGCGAGGTGGAGATGACCTCTGATGCTGAGACATCATTGTCTTTAGTGCAGAAGGAAGGGCAGCAAAGTCAAGAGAAAAATAACACCCCTTCCCTTCTCAAAGAATTAGGACTCCATGAAATGTTCAGGTACACATCAACACATTCATAGGGAATAGTCATCTTTTTGACCACATGTGTATCATAGCATTATTTTACAATGGGAATGTCTGATAATTACAGGATAAACATTTTTAATGAAAATTTAAAAAGTAGAAGATAGACTACATGATTGTATTAGTTGTAAGGTGCATCTGAGTGGTGAATTTTATGATGCTTTAAGACTTTGAAGTATCCATTGTTAAAATATAAGCCTACTGATGAGGATCTTGGATATGTTCCATTTCATTGTGCATTCTATATTACTGATACTTGCCTTCTACATTGTTTCTCCCAAGAACACTTGATTTATATTCTCTTATCATGGAACTGACATCTATGTTGCCTACTTCTTGTCCTTTATTTTGGTGGAAACCCTAAGAAGACAGGAATTTCTGTCTCATTTACTTCTTACCTCGAGTGTATATGAGTCATTTAATTAATAGTTCTCAATAGAATGGAAAATTCTTTTCCAGAACTAATCAGAATGCTGGAATAATGAATAGTGAACTATTTTTTCACTATATTTATCATGTGTGAGGAGACATGTTTTAGGACATTAGCCTTAAAATAGTCCAGAACAGAACCGGGGCCCTCTTATACAGGTAACAGCTCAAGTAGAGTATATTTTCAAAAGACACTGCAAGTAATTTCATTCCATGTGAAAATGGCTGTATCATGCTAGTGAGCACCCAGATGGGAAGAAAACACAGCCGTCTGTGGCAGAATCTTAGTTTCTACCTTGGAGGCAACAGCCCTATTTAAAGGCTGTGATAGATCAGCTTAACCTCCCGACTCATCAGGGATCTGTGGTCTCATAGAGAAAATCAGGCCAGTTGACCCAGGCTCAGTTATTAGTTCTTCCTTTTGTCCTAGGAACTTCATGTACTGTTTCTGTGTTTTTGCTTATATATTTCTAAAAGAAATTCCTGAATAATTTTGTCATTAAGTAAGGGCAAAAGTACTTTAGCCACACCTAGACAAATGTGTTTTGGAGTCTTGGGATGCTCCAGAGGGAAAGGGGATGTCAAACTTTGAGCTGGGACACTGGGTGGAGTTGGAAAGTGGGTTTGAAGCAGGGTGGGTGGAGGAGGGGTTGAGAAAGTGTCTTTGATATCCATCAAGGGTGTTGTTCTCCAGAAATAAAGGTCAGTGGTCATGGGACATAGATTTATTTTTCATGAAATACACCATCTGAAATGCAGAAAATTTCCTTTGTTACATCCTGTGATTTCCTTTTAATGTTTTTCTGGGTCTATGTGAAGGTCACTAGTATTTGGGTAAGAGTCTGGGATTGTTTTGTTAACTCCCTCTTTCCACATGTCTAATCTTTATACTGATACAAATGATTGCACAAACTTCTAACAAAACATTTTGGTTGTTTACAGGATGAGTTGTTTCGACAGCAAACCTCCTAAGACAACCATATTGGTTCAAAACAAGGGTGCCTGTATTTTTTTTTTAAATCATATGGGACAAACTACACCATAGCTGAGTGCTAACATCCATCTATGGAATTTCCAGCATTCCTCACCTCAGTGACTTAAGGTGGCAGAGCTTCTAGACATGCTGAAAGCAGTAAAGGATAGCTGTGTGGAATATTGGTTCGTCCTTTGCTTCTTGTGCTAAGCTGTCAGCAGAGTAGTGCATTGTATCGGCTTTGTCCGTAGACGATGGCTCCCAGTGTGGATGTAATGTGACTCTAACATTTCTTCCCACCAATGAAGCATCTCTTCCTCTGACTGCCATGGCACACATGATTTTCCTCCTCGCAATCCATCAAAGTATTTCTAGTAGACCTGGAATCAATTGACATTTAACAGAAATCTTAGGGAAACTGCATAAAATTTACCTTCTTATTAAATAGTTTATAGTAAACTGGATGAAGTAGCTCAAGCCTATAACCATAGCTCATGGGATGTTGGGGACATAGGACTACTGCACGTTTGAGGCCAGCCTGTACTAATGTATAAAGCCAGGTTTCAAGCCACGCCCCCAAATGTGCATGAGGTATGTCATGTTTGGTTGTTAACTTGAGACACTTGAGAAAATGAAATTTCAAGGGAAGGGTTGCCTCAGTTGGTTATCATGTCTGTGGTGGCATTTTCGTGATTGTTGATTGATGTGGGACAAACCACTGCACTGTGGACAGCGCCAACTCTGGGCAGGTGAGCCTGGGCTGTGTAAGAAAGCTGGACCAATAGAAGCCTAGGAGTGAGTCAGTGAGCAGAGCTCCTCTGTGATTTCTGCTTTAAGCTCCCGCATTGAACTCTTGCCTTGGCTTCCCTCAACGGCAGAGTATACCCTGTAAGCTAAAAATAAACCTTTTCTTCCCCAAATGATTTTGCTTAATGTTTTATCACAGCAACAGAGACACAAACTAAAAATATATGACAAAATTTATTTTATTCTTACTATCACAAAGATCTGTTTCCAATGTAAAGTGAGATTCAGATGCTATACTGAGAGATGCAACATCTGACTCCTGGAAAACCCCAGAAAGAAAAGAACTTGGGAGTATGTTTTTGGAAATGATTCCCAGTTCTTACCAGGACTCATCCTAAGTGGCTAGCAAGTCTTTTTCTTGATATTGGAACTCCTACAGGTTTTTATGTTCTTAATTTGAGACAGGCTTTGGGTTGCTAAGGCTGGCAGAGAAGGATTCAGTTCAGCAGTGGTGATGGAAATGTATAGAGCTTTCCAACTGAAATGTTTCCATCCAAGAATGTTCTCATAGGTTCAGCAGCAATGACTACAACTGAGGAAATATGCTTAGATAGTGGCACTGCTAACAGGCTTTAAGAAGGAGAGCAGTTCCAGAGACAGGGAGAAGGAATATTCTGGAAAACATGCAGAACATTTTGGAGGAAGTGCCCCCTTATGTTTAGAAATAACTTATAGCAGGCAAAACAAGCATTATTAAGCACTGTAGGTTCTTCAGTATGGAGGGAAGTTGTAGTGGTTTAAGTGTGCAATGGTCCCCACAGGGTCCTCTTTGGATGGGTGCAGTATCTGAGGCTATAGAACCTTCAATTTGGCATTGAACTTAGTCCATTAGGGGCAGGTCTAGTGTACCCACCATTGGCTTTGGTATACCTCCCTGTTTCTCCCATAGTAGCTAAGATGGAGCAACTCCAGCTCATTATCTGCTGTCAGAGAGCTTTTCAACAATTTCTCCACTGATGCCACAGAATGAACCCTCTGAAACGATGCACCAAAACAACACAGCAGTAAGAAAAGTAAATAATATAGGAATCTGTTCTCTCTCTCTCAGAAACATAAGCAGTCTTACTGAGTTCCATATGCATCTATGAATCCCTGACATGGTAGTCACTAAGCATAAAGCCAGTTTTTGGTAAAGACTATAACATGGATGCATGATAGCAAAGTCCCTGAGCATGGAGGGAGTCAAGGCTGCACGCATGCAGTTATTTGGGGTCTATGGTGTACTGTGCTGGAGCAAATGTCCAGATTTCCTAAGGATTGAGATAGACATATACAGGAAAGAGAATTTGTTTTGGGGAGCTGGGGGAGGGAGGTGAACTGAATGGTGCTTCACAAGAAAATGAAAAGGGTAGCTATGATAACAGCAAAGTAAACTTGACAACAGAATGCATTTTAGGTAAAGGAACTTTGAGGCCATAAAAGTTGACTGATTGTCTCTGGAACCTGAGGGAGATCAGGATTGAATGGAAGTAAAGTGTGGGGATTATTTTCAGAGACAAGGTAGAGAGTATTCCATGGCAAATGTCCTGGAATTTCTTGCAGCAGGCATAAATATTTAAATTTTTATCATCCAGAAGAGGCAAGTGTGTGGATGGCATCTCTTCATTGGATAAAAAATTGGCAAAGTGATGTCTTTAATATTTCCAAAATGTATCAACCTTGAGACAATTACACCATTTTAAGAATGAAAATCCAAAAATTAAACAATAAAGCTGAAACAATTACCGTATGTGTCATGGGATATGGTTAGCCTTGTTAATGCTTATTTGAGTGTTGACAAAAAATGAATGCAAAATGCAAAATTATATGCATTTAGTTTTTCAATTAGTTTTAATAATGTGACACGATATTAAACAAATCCAAAAGAAATACTGCATATATTTTCTATCTGTTTCTTTTTTAACTCATTTTTTGTGTCCTCCAAAACAAGTAACTGGAGGTAGTAATTAATATTATGGGAATAAGAGAATGGTATAGTTCTTATTCAGTAATGAGAAAGCTTGGGTATGTAGCTCAGTGGTAGAGCACATGCACAACATATGTTGATATCCTCAGTTCCGTCTGGAGAACTGAAACCATATAAAGTAATACTGTTGCTATTTAGAAATGTATGTTTGCATGTGTCTTTGTGTGGCATGCATGATTATGGATGTGTTTGTATGTGTGTGGTTGACTGTGTGTGTGTGTTTGAAGGCTTGGACTTGACAACTCTAGTCTTTCTCAATCACCCTTCACTTTATCCATTAGGTGGAGGTTCTCTTAACCCAGAGCATGCAGATTCAGGGTAGTGTTGCTACCCAGTTTGTTAAAGTGTTCCCCCTGCATCTACCTCCCATGCAGTGGGATGCAGGAACATAGATAGCATCCGTCTTTTACTTGGGTATTAGGCCACAAATTACTACCTTCATACTTACTAGTAAGCACCATAAGAACTGAGCTATCTTAACAGTACTAGACATGCTTTTATCCTGTAAATTTGTATAACCAAGTGACAAATCACCAATTGTGATAATGGTACCTAGGACTCAGAAGGAAAGCAAAATACCCCAGAATTGCCTAAAGAAATAAATAAGGGAGGGAGGATGGCATTGAGAGGGAATGAGGGTGGGGGCTACAGCTGGGACACAAAGTAAATAAACTGTAATTAATATAAAAAATAAAAATTATAATAAAAAGTAAGAACAAATAAATATCATCTTGCTTTATGGCTAAAAAATAAAACTAAAAAATAAATTGGAGGAAAAAAGAAAGAAAGAAGATCAAATAAAAGTATAGGTGTTTGTGTGCACACATGTGCAACACAGCAGCTGTCTTTGTAAAAGACTCAGTTAGCCAGGCATGGTGGTGCACTCAGTGAAGCAGAGACAGGCTGCTCTCTATGAGTTCGAGGCCAGCCTGTTTTACAAAGTGAGTCCAGAACACAGAGAAACTCTGTCCTCAACAAAA
The DNA here is from genome assembly GCA_028658305.1 of Pachyuromys duprasi. Classification (NCBI taxonomy): domain Eukaryota; kingdom Metazoa; phylum Chordata; class Mammalia; order Rodentia; family Muridae; genus Pachyuromys; species Pachyuromys duprasi. The sequence continues at coordinate 5,133 of JAQQSO010002266.1, read as the reverse complement.
CAAAACAACAGCAACAAAAGAATTACTCAGTTTAATGAAATAGAAGATTCTCTTCTGAATTTGAATTTTAGAATACAAATTGCCAATGCAGTCAGTTCAAGTTTTGTTAGAAATTAGCAGCAAAATTTAAGTTGCTTTCAACTGTAATTTCCTTTCAAGATACAATAAAATTTATTACTTCAAAGATCAATGAAGTAAGAGATTTTTGTCATTTTTTCTAGTTCCATGTCATATGAAATATGGATCATTTTAATGAAAAGAGAGAAACATCATGTTGATTTTCTTGGCATGCTAAATTTACTCTCCAAATGTTTGCAATGAGAGTTTGACCTGGAAAAAGAAAAGATCCTGAGGATTTGTTCGGATCGTTTTCCTTACGCAGACTCCACAACACTAGGGGACTATGAGGATGGGCTGCAAGTCTGCAAGTCTCAATGCTGCTCAATTATTTATCCTTCTCCAGTGCTTCTTGTCAACTCTGACTTGTGCAGAGTTTCTGGATAATAGTGAGGCAACCTGAAGGACAAAGTGTGCAGCAGCAGGAAAGGGACTTGATGCTGTAAAGCAAGAGTGTCTGGTTGCTTGTTTTGTTTTTGCTTTTTAGAGTTTTGATTTTGGTTTTGCTGACTTTGAGGATGATTTGAAATAAACAGAGAATCTTTGCATCAACATTCCCAGTTCTTTTCAGGTCTGGTTTGTTTCAGGACTCTATGAATAAAACCCAAAGCTATGATTTTCTTTTTTGGTTTTGCATCCAACATCATGGTGCTAGTGTATCTTTCTTCGAGGGTGAAATGTTTTAGAAGACTACCTCAAGGACCATCTATACCACTGCTGGACATATTTACAAGATGCTCTACCATACAAAAAGGACATTTGCTCAGCTGCGCTCATAGCAACTTTATTTGTAGCAGCCAGAATTTGAAAATAACCTAGATGTCTCTTAACCTAGATGTCTCTCAACCTAAGAATGGATAAAGAAATTGTAGCACATGTATACAATGGAATACTACTCAGCTATCAAAAACATGGAAATAATGGACTTTGCAGGCAAATGAATGGAACTAGAATGAATGAACATAAGTAAACCAGATCCAGAAAGACACACATGGTATGTACTCACTTTATAAGTGGATTTTAGCCATATAATACAGGATAAATGTACTACAATTCAAAGAACCAAAGAAGAGAACAAGGACGACCCAAGGGAGGATACTTAAATCTCACTCAGAAGGGGAAATAGAATAGCCAGCAGAAGTGATTGAAGAGAGGGAACAAGGTAGGAGGGGGAGAAAGGAGAGAAATTAGGGTGGAGACCAGACCTGGGGAGAGGAAGGGCGGGGAGACAGAGGGCTTGCAGAGAGAAGAGAAACTACAGGCAGGGGCATCTCTGTGACAAGCTAGAGACTTATGACAGGGTAGGCTTCTGGAAGGATATGGACATGACTCTAGCTGAGACTTCTAGTAACAAGGGTCCTAGAGACTGAAGAGGACACTGTCTAACTAGACCGGACCCCTAGTGGAGAGAGGGTAACACCAACCCACCCACAAAAACCTCAACCCAAAATTTACCCTGCCTACAAGATGTGCAGAGATAAAGATAGAACAGAGACAGAGGGAATGTGCAACCAATGCCTGGTCCAACCTGAGACCCATCCCATGGGAGAGAGCCAACCCCTGACATTATTAACGTTATTTTGCCATGTTCACAGACAGGAGTCTAGCATAGCTGTCCTCTGAGAGGCTCCACTCAGCAGTGGATTGAATCAGATACTGAGACACCAAACATTAGGAGAATCTTAGGGAGTCTTGTGGAAAAGTGGGAGGAAGGAGAAAGGAACTTGGAGGTGTCAGGAGTACCACAAGAAGACCAAGAGAACCAACTAACTAGGGCCCAGAGAGACTTATGGAGATTGAAGCACCAACAAAGGACCATCCATAGACAGTACCTAGGCCCCTACACAGATGTAGCAGCTCAGATAGCTGTATGTGGGTTCTCTAGTAGGGGGAGCAGTGCTATCATTAACATGGACTCTGTTGCCTGTTTTATCACTCCCTGCTGGTGGGGCTGCCTTGTAAAATCACAGATATTTGATGAGCTGGAGTAGTTGGATAATGGGGGCCCCCCTTATCTGAGGAATAAGGGAGGGGGATTGGAAAAGAGGAAGAGAGGATGGGATGAGAAGGAGAGGAGGGAAGGAAGGAGAGGGTTACAATCAGGATGTTAAGTGAATATATAATTTACTAAGAGACAGATAGAGACAGCGAGACAGAGAAAAGGTGTCTTCCTCTGACTAATGGCAGCTAACTTTCCCGATTGTATCAACTCAAAGTATCCACACAAACCACAGTATCTATCAAACTACATTATCCATGCAAACCACAGTATCCACACACCACAGTATCTACAAAGACCATATATCGATAAACCATAGTTATTCAGTTTAATTTCATACTGTTTCTTAAACTTTGCCATGCTCAGACTTTCAAGTATGACAGTGTTGCAGAGTATGAAAAATAATTTCTGTTCCTAAAAGTATAACTGCTATCAGGTCCAATATTTTTTTCTAGTTAACTTAAAGTTATTAAACTCTGATTTTTCCATCGGTTACTTTTTTCCCTTTTACATTGTGAGTTTATTTTAAAGATCATTCAAAACCACATCTGATCTTTGAATAACTAAATTAATATTACCATAGATTGCCTAAATTGAAAGAAACTGAAAAGGAGATGATCCTATTTAAAATGCAAATTCAATCAAGAAATGAAAGATGTGCTCGAAAGGTGTTTGAGTCCCACTGCATATTAATTGATGGTTGAATTGTATGGACTCAGAATGAAATTAGTAGTATGCAAGAGTAAAAACTCTTGTAGATTAGAAAAAGTGAAGTGGGGAGGAAGGGAAAGAGATAGGGAGGAACAGAGAGTAAGAGGGAAATGAGAAGACAGTGCTGTTCTTGACAACTAACATTTCTGTTTTTATTATATTTAAGTCTTTCTCTATGGGTCACCCTTTACTTTCCCTTTTATCTTTAGAAATATAATTTACAATTGGGTATAGGACTCAATACTGTTTTTTTTCATAGTTTGAAACATTTATATAATGTATTGTGATAATATTCACCCTCATTCCCCTTTCTTTTAAAAAATATTTACTTTTTTTTCTAAATATTTACTGATGTTTTGCCTCCATGTATGTATGTGTGAGGGTGCCAGATCCTCTGGAACTGGAGTTACAGAAAGTTGTGAGGAATTGAACGTGGGTCCTCTAGAAGAGCAACCAGTGCTCATAACCTCTGAGCCATATCTCCAGCCCCCTCATTCCCCTTTCTTATTCCTCCTCTTCCCCTACACACGAAACCATATTTTCTCATTGTTGATGATACAGATGTTCTGTTCGGGGCTGAGCACAGAGCAGTCACTTAGTTTCCGTAGTTTGGCCATCGTAAGTCTCTATGGTAACCTCGTCTGCTGCTCGGGGAAGACTCTAAGACAAAGTCTGACAGCAGCATCTATGGGTATAACTATAAATACTAATATGGTAGTTTGATCACATGTACATTTAGCAAAATATTAAAAGTGAATACCCTGTTCCCCACAGTACACAAGCTAGTGACCTTCCTAGCTGTAGGCCTTTAACCAGATTTACAGTAACATGCCTCCATTGTCTTTGTGAAACTTCTTTCAAACCCACTCAGCAGAAACAAGTCAGGCCCACCTTTCCCAGGGAAGCACATCTTACCAGACAGTACCGCACTGTAACACACAAGGAACATAGCTGGGTAAGACTACTGACAGCCAGCATCAGCACGTGCACATGCGGAATAACACTTTCTCGTATCATGAACCCTCACCAGCTGGGCAGACACCCCAGCTCAGTCCCATACCAGCGTCTCTGTGCCCAAAGCATGAGGTATCTTCAACGGTAGGGTCTTACAGTATCGCGATATTTGTTTCTTATTCCACTGGCTACTTTTCCCTCTCTTCCTGGTGATAAAATGCTTGAAAGAAACTACTCAAAGAAAGTTTGCTTTACAGTTTGAGGGCATGGTCTGTCATGACAGGGAAGGCCTGACAGCGGGAGCCTGAGGCAGCTGGTCACAGTGCCCCTGATCTGGGAAGAGATGGTGAGATAGCTAAATGTTGGTACTTAGCTCTTTTTTTTTTTTAATTTGGTACTTTATGTGGTACTGTTCACTGGTAATTTCTCCTTTTTATTTAACCCAAGACTCAATCCATTAGAATGGTAAAGTCAAGTCTATCTTTAGGGTGGGTCTTCCTTCGATAGTGAAAACTGTGGAAACAATCTCATAGCCCCACTCAGGAGCAGCAGCAACAGAGAGAGAGAGAGAGAGAGAGAGAGAGAGAGAGAGAGAGAGAGAGAGAGAGAGAGAGAGAGAGAGGAGAATTAGTTCATAAGGGCAGTAGAGTAGAGATCAGAAGTACAGTACAGTTGGGTGCAGTTTGGTTCAGTTGAAGTACAATGGAGTTCATGCTGTTCAGTTAGTTCAGTTCAGAGGCAGTTTTTCCAAACAGAGCAATCCAGTGAGAAGTGGAGAGAAGGCAGTTTGAGTCAGTCAGCTTGGAGAAGAGTTTGAGCCAGAACAGCTGAATTAAACCAGCCAGCCAGAGATCAAAAATAACTAGAAAATATGAGCTTATTCAGCAGTAACTCTCAGAGGCTTAAAACATTCTAGGCCTATGTTAGCAGATAGAGGCTAGAAGCTGAAGCATTCAAGGTCTCGGCTTGCAGAAGATTACATTGTGTGGAGGCTAGAAGCTTCCTGGCCTAATTCTAGGGATAGTTAGATAGAAATGTTCTCACTTTAGCTAAGCCATGCATTCATAAAGCTTGGGTGTGGCTCTCATCTCATCTCTTCATCTGAGGAAATCAAAATGAAATTTACACAACATGGTTTTAAACTTGATATTTGTATTTCCTTAAATCCCTAGCTGACTTCTATCCTCGTGAGCTTTTGTATTATGTGGCAATGGCTTATCATGAAACAATTCGGGTGTTTACAGTAAGGTTTGTGGTATGTAACTCAAATTCAAAATTGCTTGATTTTCTTTGAAAGATCTTAAAATTTTTACTTGCGCCACTATTTCATATAATGAAATCTGACCATTAAT
>JAQQSO010002265.1:0-14523 GCA_028658305.1 Pachyuromys duprasi | reverse complement strand
TTAAAAGAGAATCTTACAGCGACATTGTGTCCTTCATATTCCACTGTATTCTCTGGAAAATAATTTTAATTAAATTTTTATTGTTTTACATTAATTATATTTTATTCACTTTTTATCCCAACTATAACCCCCTGCCACATTCTCTCCCTATTCCCCCCCATCCCTCCATCATCTCCTTCCTGCTCCTTTCTAAGTTCACTGATAGGGGAGATCCTCCTCCCCTTCCATCTGACCCTAGCTTATCAGGTCTCATCAAGGCTGGTTGAACTGTCTTCCTCTGTACTGGCAAGGCTGCTCCTCCCTCAGGGGGTGTTCAAAGAGCCAGACACTGAGTTCATATCAGCGACAGTCCCTGTTCCCCTTATTAAGGAACCTACTTGGATAATGAGCTGCCATGAGTACATCTAAGCAGGGGTTCTAGGGTTTGTTCTGAGACTGGAAAATATTTTTTATGTGGCTTATTTTCGATAACAGTAACTTTTATGAATTTGTTACTATCATGCCTATCAAATTTTTCTCTATGAAGTTACTGTTTTCTCTTAATAACTAAGAAATATTTTATAAGCAATGCCTTTAAAATATGAAAACATTCATTTTTATATCATCTATGTGTTTTTAGTAAAGAGTCATGTATTTTTATCTTTATCAATGAATTATAATATTTACTATTATTATTTGTTCTAGTGTTTAAATTTCCTAAACATTTGATGAGTATAACTCCCTTTATATGGCTTCTGTGTCATTGCAGGGTATCTCTAGCTATCTTGGGGCCATTAGTTCATAGGTAAGCAAACTCTCTCAATGCCATGTACTTTTCTACTATAGCCGTGAAGCCAGTGTCAATCGGGTTCAGGTTGTCCAACCACCTGGATTTTCTATATTGTTTCAATTTTCTTCTTGTGTCACATTTCCATGGGTAGTCCTATGTCTCTGATGGGAATCAATCCAAATAAATTGATTGAATCATCAGTCATGTTAGATTTTTTTCATTTCTCTAATAACAATAACCAAATATATTATTACACAAAGATAAATATCGGTATCTTACAAACTTAGGATTTTTGAAAGTGTATTATAGAGCAACAGAACCAAGATATAAGGCCCAGGGGTCTTTTCTGAGACTGATAATCCAACTAAGGACCATGCATGGAGATAACCTAGAACCACTGCACAGATGTAGTCCATGGCAGCTCAGTCTCCAAGTGAGTTCTCTAGTAATGGGAACACGGGCTGTCTCTGACATAAGCTCAGTGGCTGGCTCTTTGCTCACCTCCCCCTGAGGCAGGAGCAGCCTTACCAGGCCACAAAGGAAGACACTGCAGCCAGTCCTGATGAGACCTGATGGGCTTGGGTCAGGGGAAGGGGAGGAGGACCTCCCCTATCAGTGGACTGGGGGAGGGGCATGGGAAGAGATGATGGAGGGAAGGTGGGATTGGGAGGGAAGGAGGTAGGAGGCTACAACTGGGATAGAAAGTGAATAAACTGTAATTAATATAAAAAAGAAAAAAGAAAAAAAAGACATATTGTAATAAAAATTCCACATAAACAAAGGAGAAGCTTCAGGAGCATGTACAGCATCCTTCTTGCATACTACCCTTTGACCTGTTCCCTGGCATCCTACACACTACCCTTTGACCTCCTATTCCCTGGCATCCTGCACACTACCCTTTGCTCTTCCTAACCCACTGCCATCATCCCTTTGATCCTCCTAACCCCTGGCACCCTGTGCTGTCCTCTGTTTTACACCAAAGCCTTTTCAGATATCAACAGGGATAGCCTGGGCCATTTCTGATTCATATTCTTAAATACATTGCTCTGATTCTATCATCACATTCTCAATGTTATTCCTTAAGAAGCTTCTAACACTTCTTGAATCAAAGTTTTCAGGAAAGGAAGAGGGAAGGAATGAGCTTTGGGGCATTCTTGGTGCCAGCATTTTCCATCTTAGAGCAATGTTACTCTTAAGGAGTATCTAACAACTTATAGGGACTTTTTTTTCATTTTCACATCTAGAACACTGTTATTGGAATCTGTAGGGAAAGATTAGAGATATTGCTGAATATCCCATAATATACAGGACAGTCCTTACAAGAATCATGGTCTGAACAGGTCAAGAGTTCTGCGGTTGAGAAATCAAGTGCTAAAACCAACAGAAAATTGCATTTTCAATATTGTTTCAAGTTTCTCCCTGTGTCACACATCCATGTACTGGTTTTGATGGGAATAAATACAAATAAATTGATTGAATCATCAATCATATCAGATTATTTCAGTTTTCTAGTAAAAATAACCAAATATATTATTACACAAATGTAAATGTCCATAATGTGTAAACTTAGAGAGGACTTTTAAGAGAGTATTATAAAAAAATTAAGACATATTGTAATAAAAATTCCCTACCAACAAAGGAAATTTATTTAATACCCTTGTAACAAGATATTCTCACTCTTTCAAGCAAGATTTTAGCATGAACTTACTTTGGTTTTGGCTCGTGTAGAAATCATGAATTATATTATAGCATTTATGCAACAGATAATGTTCTTCAGTGCTCTGTACACCGGTAAATTTTAGCTTAACTTAATCCTTCTCCATGTAATGGCTTGTATAACTGATGGTTCCTGTCTTATTGAAGACTCTAATGCATTAGAATATTGTTGAAAGGGGGAACATGTAAATCATGTTGCTGTATAAAATATTCACTAATATATGCAAATACATAAAAAGTTATAAGTAAATATATCATTTCACTTACACAAGTAAATGGCTCAGACATTCTCAATGGAAACAAATCAAGGAGCTAAGAAAATTAAATACTGGGAAAATGGCACTATCATGTTTGGGTAACTAAATTCAATTTATGTTTTGAATTAGTAGTTTATGGCTTGACTCTGAGAAATATAAGTGCATTAGGAAGCAAAAAATTAAAAATTCAGGGGTAGATACCTACCAATGAAATGGTTCTTAAACTGTGGGTTTGTGACCCTTTTGGTGGTCATGTATGAGATATCCTGCATATCATATCTTTACATTATGATTCATAACAGTAGCAAAATTACAGCTATGAACTAGCAATGAAATGTTAAGTATTAGTTAAGTTACACAGGGAATTAAAAAACATTCCATATAAATCCTTATAAACAGGAAAAGCTGACATCCAGCTCACGTATGTTCACATGAACATGCGTGATTTCAGTTAGGTGCTTTGAAATTCGGCTGGTAATCACCAAGCCATTGTGTCAATGTCTGCTGATCTCAAAGGTACAGCACTCTATCATCCTACAATTACTGACAAAGGCCACAGACCTGTAAAAAGTGAAGCTTTATTTTCTATGTATTTAGTGTGGGAAAGAAATAGGTGAGACACTAGTCATCGCTCATCACCTATTTTCCCGCCCTACACACTCTCTGCATGTGTGCATGCATGTACGCATGTGTGCATGGGTGTATATGCGTGTGTGTGTGAGTGTGAGTGTTGTGTGTCCATATGGCAGCCAGAAGAAGTTCTTGCTGCATCACTCTTTACAGGGAATTCTAACTCAAGTCCTTGTATTTATACAGCAACTGCTCTTACTGATTGAGGCATCTCTCCAAGCCCATTTATCGCCTGTTTCATTAAGATTAAATATTAAAGACATTTTATTGTACAAGATTGTTTTAGCTATTCTGTTTTTTCCATATGAAATTGAGATTTGTTCTTTCAAGATCGCTAAGAATTGGGCTGGTATTTTGATGAGCATAGCATTGAATCTGTAGATAAGGTAAAATGGCCATTTTCACTATGTTAATCCTACCGATCCATGAGCATGGGAGATCTTTCCATCTTCTGATTTCTTCTTCAATTTCTTTCTTCAGAGACTTGAAGTTTTTTTTTTTTTCATACAGGTCTTTCACTTCCTTGGTTAGAGTCACACTAAGATACTTTATACTATTTGTGGCTATTATGAAGGGTTTTGTTTCCCTAATTTGTTTCTCAGCCAGTTGGTCTTTTGTATACAGGAGGGATTCTGATTTTTTTGAGTTAATTTTGTATCCAGCCACTTTGCTTAAGGTGTTTATCATGAAGGAGTTCTCTGGATGACTTTTTGGGGTTGCTCATGTAGACTATCATATCATCTGTAAATAGTGAAACTTTGACCTCTTCCTTTCCGGTTTGTATCTTCTTGATCTCCTTTAGTGGTCTTGTTGCTCTAGCTAGGACTTCAAGAACTATGTTGAAAAGATACAGAGAGAGTGGGTAGCTTTGCCTTGTCCCTGATTTCAATGGGGTTGATTTTAGTTTCTCTCCATTGAGTTTGATGTTGGCTTTAGGCTTGCTGTATATTGTCTTTACTATATTTAGGTATGTGTCTTGTATCCCTGATCTCGCCAAGACTTTAAACACGAATGGGTGTTGGATTTTGTCAAATGCTTTTTTGGCATCTAAGGTGATGATCATGTGTTTTTTTTCCTTCAGTTTGTTTATATGATAGATTACACTGACGGATTTCCGTGTATTGAACTACTCCTGCATGCCTGGGATGAACCTTACTTGGTCATGGTGGATGATATCTTTGATCTGTTCTTGGATTTGGTTTGCGAGTATTTTATTGAGTATTTTTCTGTCAGTGTTCACAAAAGAGATTGGTCTGAAGTTCTCTTGTTTGGGGGGGAGGGGGTTGGTCTTTGTGTGGTTTAGGTATCAAGATGTCTGTAGCCTCTTAGAATGAGTTTGGCAATGCTCCTTCTGTTTCTATTTTGTGAAGTAATTTGAAGAACCCTTACTAAGATGTAGCCCACAGGCAGTTCAGTCTCCATGTGGGTTCACTTGTAAGGGGGAGCAGGGGCTGTCTCTAACATGGACTCAGTGAACAGCTCTTTGATCACCTACCCCTGGGAGGTGCAGCCTTGCCAGACCACCAATGAAGAGATGCAGTCAATCCTGATGAGCCCTGATAGGCTAGGGTTAGATGGCAGGGGAAGAGGACCTCCCCTATCAGTGGATTAGAGGAGGGGCACAGAGGGAGAAGATGGAGGAAGGGTGAGACTGGGAGGAGTAGAGGGAGGGGGCTATAGCTGGGATACAAAGTGAATAAATTTTAATAAATAATAAACAAGTAAATAAATAAATAAATAATGAAAATATTAAAGACCACAGTTGATCAACAGCATCATGTTTGATAGACATTATGTGTGAGATGTTTTACTTTTCTTTCTCCAGATTTGAAGCAGGGAGATCAGTAAGTGGATAGAGAAAGATGCAAGGCATTCTAGAAGTCTCAGAGGATTCACTAGGAAAGGAACATGAACATCAACCCTCTCATAAAATCAGTTTCTGTGGAAAGAATGTTGATAACAGTTTATACATGTGTAAATATAGAATTCTAAAATATTTTATTTGAGAAATCAAAACTCAGTTTCTTTATAATTTCATAATGTTACAGAGAGAATGAGGTTTGCACAGGAATTTGATAGAAGGATGACCCTATGTAGGAGAGCTTCACATGTATCCTCCATGACATGTGTGGAGGAGACAGTCATGTGTGCAGGCAGAAACAACAATGCCAGAACCAGGAAATGAACAGTAAGTAGGAGGAGCTCATTCTGACAACTGACATGATATCTGATAAAATATTATATCTTAAAATCAAACCGGGAAATAACCAAACTTAGCCATTATAAGCATCCTGCAAGGCAATTAGAAAGATGAGGTTTCTTTGTTTTTAAAATTTTTTATTTCTCTCTCTCTCTCTCTCTGTGAGTGTGTGTGTGTTCTTTCAGAATACCTATATATTTGCAAACATGTTTTGAGCATGCTTGTGTGTAGAGCCCATAATTGGTGTTGTTGTCTTCTTCAATCTCATTCCACTTTAACTTTTTGCAACAAAGTCTCTCATTGAAATAGGAGCTCTTCAATTGGCTGTATGACCCCAGACAGTGAGCCCCAAAGAATCACCTGTCTCCATCTGCCCAGCACTGAGATTGCAGACATCTACCTCCAAGCCTGGCTTTTTATGTGGGTGTTGGGATTTGGAAATCAGATCCTTATGCAGCTAACACTTTACCAAATTGCCAGGCATACTGATTTCTTTAATAATAAATCTGACTCTCTTTATAAAGTCTGTTTAGTTGTATAAAGTGTTTAGGTACAAATTATGACATTTTTATAGATGCATATAATGTCCTTTGTCTATGTTCCCTCTTTGTTTTCTTTATTATTCTCAACTCCTCTGTCTCTCTCCTAATAGCCACCCCCCCTTTTTCTTTTATGTCCTTGTATTTATGTAGTTTCCATCTAAGATCACATTGAGGAAAAAAAAACCTAGAATGGTTATCATTGTGAAGCTAGCTCTTTTCATTGATGTGATGATTCCCAATTATATCTGTTTTCCTGCAAGTGACATTATTTTTCTTTCTGCTTGAACAAAACTCAGTTTAATTTGTAGGCCATATAGCTTTTTTTTTTTTTTTTTACCTGCTTATACATTGATGGCCACCTAGGCTGATTTCCTGACTAGACTGTTATGAATAATGCTGCAACAAACCTGTATATAGGTGTTTTCATAGTAAGCTTACCAGTTCTTTGTGTTATTCCCTCAGCAGTGGCATGGTATTACCATATGACTTTTCAGGAACATCCATACAGATTCCATAGCATCTCTACTAATTCAGTATTCTTAACTACTAACGTCCTGTCACATTTTAGCTTTCAAGTGATCAACATACTGTGTGAAAAATACCAACTTTGCCATTGTTTATAAAGATAGATACAAAGCAAATACTTTCTTTGAAGTAAAATAAGAGAAGGGAAACCATTCAAGCCCACGTGTGGTATGCACATGTTCTGGGGTACCAATGTGTTTCTTCATTTGTGCTTTAGCTCAAGCTACATTTCAACCCATTCAAATCTGAATTCCGCAGGAATCCTGCAGTGTGTTTCACTTTCTGTGAAGGTAAGATGGCTAGAAGAGAAGTGAAGAATATAGGAAAGTCAATTGAAAAGGTTTATTTCTTTTTATTTTGTGTGCACATGCACAGTATTCACGCCAAGGAGCCTCAGAGGCAAGAAGTAGAGTGAGATCCTCTTGAACTACAGGCAGTTGTAAGCCACGATGTGATGTGAGTGATGGGAACAGAACCAGGGACCTCTACAAGAGCAGCAAATGCCCTGAAACACGGAGCCATCTCCTTCACTTCAGGAAAACCCACTTTAATCTCTTCCATTCCAACAGAGTTGGAAGTGATTTTGCTGTAGCTTCCTGGCTGGCTCCCTGCCCGGGTGTTTGCTTACTCTTTAGCTCTGTTCATGTGGTAATGCTGTGTGTTTCCCTTGGGAAAATCACACTAAGTCCCTTTTAGCCAATACTGTCTTTTTTTTTTTAGTCTAAAATACAGTTTTATTGTATGAAAAATGTATGTGTCACAGTTGTATAAAGGTAAAACTCAATCAAAACATAGTGCTAAAGATTTTTCTTTTCTATAGAAATATTTTAAAATGCTATTACCATAGACTCAGTTATGATGAAGCACAGTGAAAGGCCAAAACCCATCTGCACAAAAGGCAATGTATTAAAAGGTTTTGAATCAAGGCTCCCTTGCTAGTACTAAAAAGATGACATTTTTACACAAGGCATAAAGCAACTAACAAATGAAGCTACAATCATGAGATTATTAGCAAATAAACCTGCCTGCTATAAATCAGTTGGGGGAATAACCACGTGATAAATTTCTAAAAAATTATATGAATTTCCATAAAATTTCACAATGTGATGAGTGATTTGTTGCAGCTCTGTTCGTGTTTTGCCCAGATGGTGGGCAATTTGGAAGTGCTGGCCTGCACTGAGAGATCCCTTACAAGTGCCACATTGATGGGCAGCCCTGGTTGCTGGGACAGCAGTCTCCTACGCCAGTGCCAAGAAGGAAGGGGAATGGCATCCTTCTTGTTGGAGTAAAAGATTGCAACAGAAACAATAACAACAATCAAGCCATCAGGAGGCTGATTAAGCGGGGAAATTCATTCCAAATGGCTGACCTAGAGACCCTGTAAAGTATGACCATTGTGTTGCAGCGGAAAAGAGAGCGTTTTGATGCGACAGCCCTCAGGCTCTGTCTTTCAACCCCGCCTGCGCCCTTGCCCTACCTCTCCCATCTATCCTTTTGCTCTTTTTATTTTTTTTTTAAGCAGTGTATGCTAGAGTGATTTAGTCTTTTTGATTATACCCTTTCTGACTTTCAGATCAGGTGCAGGAGAAACTACTCCCAACAATTCTATTTCAAATTCTTATGCTAGAGTGACTGCGTTCTCTTCTTTTCGTCCTTCATATTTCTTAATAGAACTTTGGTGAATCCTGAGACTGCACTTTAGGTGTTCATGCATAGTATTGCGGCTGCTGTCTTGGTTCAGAACAACGTGTGCTAAACCTTGATGTACCTGTTTCTCTGCATAAAAGACATGGCTTCGGTGCCTTCCCTCCTTTCCTCTCTTCCTCCTCCTTCTCTCTTTTCCCAATTCTCTCCTTTCTTTCCTTCCTTTTTTCTCCCCTGCCCTTTCCTCCTCTTCCTTCCTTTTCTTTTTTTCTTTTTAAGATTTGTTTATTTATTATGTATACAATGTTCTGCCTGCCTATACACCTGCACTGCAGAAGGGCATCAGGCCTCATTATAGATGAGTGTGAGCCACTATGTGATTACTGGGAATTGAACTCAGGAGCTTAACCTCTGAGCCATTTCTCCAGCCCCTTTCCCTCCTTTTCTTTCCCTTCTCTTGGTTCTATGTGTATGGTGCTAACATATGCTTTATCACTAACTGCATTGTCCTCCTTTTCTTTATGTGTTTTCTAAGTTTCTGCACTGTGTATGTAGTGGGCTTGGGGCTCCTTGGTGGTGTACTTATGTTAAAAGCTTTGATACTGTTAAGGAGAAATAACTCATTGAGTAAAAACATACCTGAAAAAAGAGTGACCAAACTTCTGAGTCAAGATTTAATTAATCAAGTGCTGTAATTTTCTGAATCGAGTGCAGGACATTCATTAAGAGGTCAAAGACAAACTAATAAGCACAAGACATTTGAAGAATGGACATGTTCATGGTCATGTAATTTACATTAGATCTGATGATCTTTTAACCCATTCTAGGAATGGGAGAAATCTTGCATGATTCTCATTCATTCATTAACTCTTGTTTAGAATGGAGCTTGGTCATTGTGGCCAATTTAACTGAAGCTAATTTTGAGGAAAACCTCAAGTGATTCTGAAACCTTTCAGTCTAGTAACATTGGACTAATATGAAATCACTTATAAGATGCTCTGAATTGTCAATGCAAATATATATGCATAATGAATTCAAACTCTTTTTTCAGTCTCTTAGAACATTAGTTTAGTTTTTATGAATTTATTTTTAGTTTTTATCTTCTGAAAATTTCATAGGCATATAAAATACTTCTTAATCATATCCAGCCCTGCTCTCTCCCTCCAAATCCTCATGCCCCCTAAGTACATACAAATCTTTTCCAGCTCCGAGTATTATTTCATTTATAACCCACTAGGTCATTTAGTGCTGCTCAGATGTGCATGGCTATGGGGTCACCCACTGGGTCACAGGCAATCTGTATTTGGTCATCCCTCAAAGAAAAAGAGCTGTCCTTCCTATAGCAACCACCAACTGCTAATAGGTGCTCAGCTGTGTGAAGCTTGAGATCCCCTCCTGCCTCCATTTTGGAGATTTTTACTGGCTTGATCTTGTTATAGGTCTGGTACAGGAAACAATAGTTGCTGTGACTTCATGTGTGCAACAACTATGCCATATCCAGAGGACAGCATTTTACAGCTCTCTTTCCTGTTCCCAGCTTTTGTCTTCTTCCACCCTCTCTTCTGTGCTGTCCCCTGGCCCATGCAGGCCGTTGTCCCAATACAGATGACCAATGTACTGATAAGTGCTCAGAGTCACTTATTCTTAGCACTTTGAACAATTATGAGTCTTTGCATTAACCACTACTGACTGTAATAAAAAAGCTTTTTCTGAGCAAACATTAAAACAGCATAAATCTTTAGATAAAAACATAAATATTTAAAAGGCAGTTTCATAATATGACCCAGGCTTCATTGGGTCCTATGAATTCCAGGGCCATGGTTTCTGACCATGTTTATAGCACCAGTCAGTTACTCCTTTCTGTGCACCAGGCTTTAAGTACAATCAACATCACAATCTTGGCACTATAGCATCATAGAGGTACCCTGCTAGATGGACAATGCTGCTCCCGGAAAACATGGGTTATTAAATCAAAATCTTAGGGCCAGACATGTGATGCCTTCTTATGTGTTATGGGTAAGGAAGGCTGCAGAGGCATTCAGATCAACATGGGCTGTTGCTATAGCGATTGCTCTTGGTTGCCAACCATAACTCAATGGTAAGACCCTATTACTGAGAGCAAAATGAAACAAAGCAATACAAAACAAAAAACCAAAAACAACAACAACAAAAACACTCACTCTGAATGCAGGCCAAAAAAAAAATCAACCTTTACTGACCCTGACCCAGAAACTCAATGATAGTTCGCTGATGGGGGTGCTTAATGCAGTAGGCTTTTTCACCTACTGGTAAAGAAAAGACACAGTGATGGGCACTGCATGCTACAAATCTTACCTACAAAATTCTTTTTTTTCTCTTTTCTTCCTTCTTCTTCACACACACACACACACACACACACACTCACTCTCTCATAAACACCAGAGAGAGAACTATTATATTGTCATGCCTATAGTATCTCAATCCACACTGAAATGTATTATTTCCTAATGCTTTAGAGTAGACTATGAAATAGTCACCTTTCAAAGTGTTAGCAGGGCTGGGCTTGCCTTACAAGAATGGGGACCTGAGTTCAACTCCAGAAGCCGAGTGACTCTTATGGATATGACAGTGCAATATATTAAAGAAACTGCCCATAGACTGCTCAGTTTCCAAGTGGGTTCCCTAGTACGGAGTACAGGGGCTGTCTCTGACATGAACTCAGTGGCTGGCTCTTTGACCGCGTCCTCTTGGGAGTACATCTTTCCAGGCCACAGAGGAAGATAATACAGCCAGCCTTGATGAGACCTGATAGGCTAGGATCAGTTAGAAGGGGAGGAGGTCCTCCCCTGAAAAGGAACTAGGGAAAGCACAAGGGGGAGAAGAGGGAGAGTGGGTGAGACTCGAGTGGATAAGGGAGGGGGCTAGAGTGAGGATACAAAGTGAATAAATAGTGATAAAAATAAATTTAAATTAAAAGTATACGAAAGAAAATATTTTTTTAAAATAAGGTATTATTCTTACCATAAACATTAAAACTGAGTTTGGTAGTGATTTTATAATACGTTTTAAATATCTATCTCTATGTAAGTTCTACTAAATTTTGATATTGATGTGATGAAGTCTAAAATATTTTAAAATTCAGTTGTGTATGCCTTATGTGTTGTTATATCATACACCCTATCCAATGTTACCACTTCAATTACGTTTAGTATGTATATCATTGAATTTAGTCTTAATTTATTAAAGTACCCAAATAGTTGGTATTACTGTGCAAGAAAATAGACATTCAACTTTAAAGAATAGTTGCAAGTGTTAGTGGTTAATTTAGCCATAGAGCTTAAAATACTCTGCTGCCCACGTGGGCTGGGTTACTATGATTTCTCCTTGGATGTAAGTCAATGAACTCTTACTTTTATTATTCTTTAGTATAATTATTAGCTTATTGAGATATTATTAAGAAACAATAGCTAAAAAGTATTGGTCATGCTGTAGTGAAATTAAAATCCTTGGCCATTGCTAGCTAGAATGTAGAAGGCATGGCAATTGTGGAAAAGGTTTTGAAGAAATACCTTCAGGGCACATTTATTCTAATATCATCCATAAGTGTCGGGGTTCAGAACATAATATCCCTGCACCTGGTTCTTCCAAAACTAGGGAACGTGGTCCAGAAGCAAAAAGTCCCTGTCATTCTCTCTACTTACCTGTGTCAGCTTACCATAATGGAATTTTTCAACCTACTTCAAATGAAAGTAGGAAAAAATCAACCTGAATTCACTATACCCAAGCCAAGCAGAATCCAACCAAGGCCTTGCTGGTTCCCTGCCACTCTAGTTTATTGCCAGTAGGGGATAATCCTTGTCTCCAAAAATATTTTACATGATTGTGCATATTTTATCAAATTGAAACTTACAAATACAAATGTCTTTAATTTGGGGGTATTATCTTTGAAATCACACCATGTCACAGCAAACTTTTATTTGAATAATGTGATTTCTCTTATTAGTGTTCATTTGGTAATAGCAGTGTCAGCTCTGATCCTGGTAGTTAATAAGAAAAATATTCCAGTCCTCTGTCCACACAATAGCCAAGGTATACAAATTACTCAAGTGTTCACTTATGCCAAATGGGTAAATAAACTATGGCAGGCATGCATACTATGGAATAATATCCAGCCTTTGAAGAAATAGGAAACCCAACCAATTCTAGCCTATGTAGCATCTGTAACATGCTCTTCTAACGGCAATAAAACCATCCCTGAAGAAAAAAAAACACTGCATGACTCCTTGATATTTTGTTTAAAACAATACAATTTCTAGAATCAAAGAATACAATGGTGTTTGTAGGTCTGGGAAGACTATGGGGGGGCATTGTTCTTCAATGCTATACATCTTCTCTTATATAAGATGAAAAACCTCTAAGGTCTGTTGTATGACATATTATCTGTAGTTAGCATATGGAATTGTGCATCTTGAGTTACATTAAGGGAAGATATTCTAGGTTAAAGTACCTACTAAATGAAATAAAACAAAAGGGAACAAAAGAAGCACAAGAGCACAAGGAAATTATGAAGGACATGCTGGGTAATGGTTTCAACACTTCCATGCTCGCTTCCAAATTCATACACTTGAACACATCAAACAGCTGTACTGTTCAGTGTTAGCTACATTTCAATGAGGCAAAAAATACAGTAAAGGATCATAAAAACAAACATTTATTTATTCATCTCTGCATATTCCAAGGAGAAATCATGGTAACCCAGCCCAGGTGGGCAGCAGACTATTTTAAGCTCTGTGGCTGAACTGGCCACTAATGCTTGTAATTATTATTTAAAATTGTGTTTCTATTTTCCTGTACAGAAACATCAACTACTTGGGTATTTGTAATAAATTAAGACTAAATTCAATGATATCCATACTAAGCACAATTGAAGTGGTAACATTGGATAGGGTGTAATATATAACAACACATTATTGCATGAACAACTGAATTGTAAACTGTTTTGGACTTCATTGCATTAATAACAAATTTCAATAGAGTTGACATAGAGGTAGACAATTAAAATGTATCATGAGATCACTAACAAACTCATTTTTAATGTTTTTGGTAAGGATAACACCTTATTTTAAAATTATTGCTTTTTCATTAATTTCATATTTGTATTTTCTTTCTTTAGAACCCATTGATGTCATTTTGATTGAATTTTTGAAGTTGGGGGTTTGGAAGCATCTTAGTGCAAATCTTGAGTTATCTTGACCAACTTCAGCAGTATTTTCATGTTTCGTTGCAGATTTTCTTTTACTCAAAGTAAATTATTGGCAACAAGTCCTGGAGGAGACACAGGAAATAACATTTTAAATACCTCAGACACAGCTGCCAAATGCCTCGCTTTGTAGTCCCAAACACACATCCTAAGAAAACATGCCTGAAGTGAGCCAAGTCCAGTGCCTTCTGTCACTAGGCAATTCACTCATGTCTTTTGATTTAATAGTACGTATAGCTAAATGAAAATATTTTTAATATAAAAACATAATCAGATCCACTTATTCAACTTCATAAAAAAATCGCAAATTTGATTAGTCCATGATCTCCCCAAATTCAATATCTAAGATTGTTTTCTCGATCCCAAACATTCCTTTTCAACCAGAACCCAGCATAACAACAGCCTTTTTGCTTTCCTGAATGCTTACGTCTTTCATAATGCCATATACATATAAAATGTACTTGAATATAACCACGTTGTTTAGTGTTCCACATTACTGGGTGCTTCATATTTTTAAATGGTACACATCCTTCCATTGTTTCTCTTTGTGAATGCCTTCACCAAGGGAAAGGCTTTCAAATCATCATTATTTTGCAATAATGAAAGGAATAGCAGAAGCATTAACATACATTAAAATTATTTACGTGTATATGAATATTTATATGGAAGTTTTCATCTAAGTGTGTTTTCAAATTTCAAGGACATGTTTGAAAGTTGGGGTACTACTGGAGATGCCAGAGCTCTAAGACACTTGAAAGAGAAGCTGCATACTGTGAGCTGAACTAGTCTAAGAGAGCAGTATATGTTGTAGGCAGCAAAAATTGAGAGGCTATGTCATCTAAGCCTTTAAGAACTAAATTCCCAGACACTGGCCATGGAGCTAAAAGATTTGGTATTTGCTCATCTGTATTTTGGTATTGCTTTGGTCCTGAATTTGTTCACTGTATGCCCATCCTGTCCTTTTGGAATGTGTATATATATATATATATATATATATATAT
>JAQQSO010002264.1:0-14525 GCA_028658305.1 Pachyuromys duprasi | reverse complement strand
TTCTTGAGTTCTTTATATATACTGGATATTAGCTCTCTGTCAGATACAGGGTTGGTGAAAATCTCTTCCCAGTCTGTAGGCTGTCGTTTTGTTTTGATGACAGTGTCTTTTGCTTTACAGAAGCTTTTCAGCTTCATGAGGTCCCATTTATTTATTGTTGATGTTAGGGCCTGTGCTGTTGGTGTTCTCTTCAGGAAGTAGTCTCCTGTGCCAATGAGTTCTAGGGTCTTCCCCACTTTTCCTCTAACCAGTTTAGTGTGTCTGGTTTTATGTTGAGGTCTTTGATCCACTTGGACTTTAGTTTTGTGCAGGGTGATAAGTATGGATCTATTTTCATTTTTCTGCATATAGAAATCCAGTTGGACCAGCACCATTTATTGAAGATGTTGTCTTTTTTCCATTGAGTGGTTTTGGCTTCTTTGTCAAAAATCAAGTTTCCATAGGTGTGTGGGTTCATTTCTGGGTCTTCTATTCGGTTCCATTGATCCACTATTCTGTTTCTATGTCAATACCATGCAGTTTTTATTACTATTGCTCTGTAGTACAGGTTGAGGTCAGGGATGGAGATACCTCCACATGATCTGCTGTTGTACAGGATCGTTTTGGAAATTCTGGGTGTTTTGTTTCTCCATATGAAGTTGAGAATTTTTCTTTCAAGGTCTGTGAAGAATTGTTAACAGAACTTTCAATGCTACTCACAATGTGCTCTCAGTCCTGCCTCTATAGGCTTGCTTTTCTTTGATTCTTCTACTTATGTTGCTGTAGCAATATAGACTTTGATGTAGTTGTCTTAAATATTTGTTTCATTTTAAAAATCCCTGTGCTCATCTATGAGTGACATCCCCAGAGTCTTCCACTCAACGGGTCACTGTGCACCCTCCATTCTATCCAACTTCTATCCTGCTTGTCCCCTCCCTCTTTCCTCCTTTCTTCCCACTTCTTCTGTAACAAATTAAGAATGTATTTCATGCAATGAATGCTGCTATTCCCACGTATTCTTTTCCTAAATATACTAAGGGAGTGTGTGGCATAAAGGCAATAATGATCTGTGACAGAGAAGGTCAATAAGTGTAATGGAGATCATGGAGGATCCTCTGGATGGCTTCAGCATTTCTGAGTAATAAAAGCTAATTTTAAAGAAGTTTTTAGTGCTTATGTTTGCTATTATTATTATTATTATTATTATTATTATTATTATTGCAAACAGGTTTCAAGTGCAAACACTCCCAGATTTCAAATGAAGACAGAGAAAAGTTAAATTTCCCTTCTGCTCTGTATATAGAGGAATCTGTCCTTCTAAGAGGTCCTCACATTTGCCCACACCCCTTTAGGTATACTTAAAACATTAGAAATATACCCACTTTTTTTTGTAAGTGGAACCAAATTTGAAACCAGATTGTCCAAAAAAAATCATAAGTTACATATGTGATTTTGTAATTTCCAGAATCTATATCAACAGCAAAAATGAAGGGTGAGAGAAAAAGAAGGTTATAGGAAGAGAGGCTTTGTGGAGAGAAAGGGTTTCTACTTTCTCACCACCCTTCTTTGTCTAGACCACTTTGCAGACCACTGATATCATTTTGATCTTATTCATACAGGTGGGGTTGGTCTAATCTGCTTTGCTCTGCTGGGCATCAGACCCCAGAGAATCAAGAACACATTTCAGGGAAGAAATGTCCCAGCAATTCAGCGACCAGCTGTCTCAGGTTCCTTTGTGACTTTGGGAAAAATGATGTAATACCCTTCCACAGATAGGACCTTATATTGTGAGAAATTTTTGTCACTCAAACTTAGAGTTTGACAGGTTTCATGAAATTCTGGTACTCAATTTTCAATCAGGAAGCAAAGGCCTTTGATTCAAATCTTGTAGTTTTTAATGAAAAAAGTCATTAAAACTATATATATATATATATATATTCAATGAATTGTATGCATTATAGTGTTTTGTTTGTTTGTTTAGGAAAAGAGTTAATAGTATGACTCCCTGTGGATATTTCATACATACACATTTTTATTTTATCCACCTCTCCCTCCTCATCTAGACTGCCAGTGACTTGTCCAAGGGCCAAAGACTACCTAACAAAACCAACAATGCCATACACGAGAAGCCCTCTTTTGAGTTGTTGGCCAGGGCAATCCACGGAACTCCCAAAACATACAGCCTGTTGCTTTTGTATTTGGTTACTCAGAAGTGGATGATAAGTACTTATTCTTGCATGCAACACACATGTAGAAAACAGGACACAATGATCTCTGAGCTGGAGTTGACCTGAAAGCCCTCTTCCTAAAGTCTAGTTTTCATGGTATGCCATGCAAGCTCCCAAACAAGTTAAGTAACCGGCAATCTTACTGTGCTAATGACCATTATGGACCACATCAATGACCAACATGTCATAAAAACTCAATGGGTACAGTTGTATCCCACATATTTTGGACGTAATTGACATCTCTCTAATTTGGCTTATGCCCTGTTCAACAAAACAGCTACCGTGCTTGATATCAGAAACCTAGATAACTATTCAATGATAGTAAAGTCATGGTTATTGGAAGAGAATCTACAGCCACCATATTACTAAACCAGCATAATCCCTAACAATAATCCATAACAAAGATTTGTTCTTATGCAACCAGAGAAGTATACCCTTCACTCAAAAAAAAAAAAAAAAAGGAAAAAAGAATTCTCTTTGCAATAGATGGAAACTACTACGAATGTCTTAGTTAGATTTTAGCTGTTACACCATGACCAACTTTTAAAAAGGAAACATTTATTTGGGTCTGGCTTACAGTTTGAGAGTTTTTTTTCCCATTATTATCATGTCAGGAAGCATGGAAGCATCAGGCAGACATGGTGTTAGAGATGGAGCTGAGAGTTCTACACCTTGATCTGCAGACAGCAAGGAGGAGACTGGCTTCCTCACTAGGCAGACCTTGAGCATAAGAGACTTCACAGCCAGCCCCAAAGGTGACACACTTTGTTCAACAAGGTCACATCTACTCCGACAAGGCCATACCTCCTAATAGTGCCACTCCCCAAGGGCCAAACATTCAAACACATGAGTCTACGAGGGCCAAACCTAGTAAAACCACCACAACATAAAACAACAACCAATCAAAATGCGGAGTTGTGGAGTCCAGTTCCAACAGATGCATCTACCGTACACTGATATAAAAGTATCCTTTATTCACCTGAAGTAACTGTCATCTCAGAGGCTTACTGCTGAGTAAACTCACCCTTTCTAGTCTTTCTGAATTCTGGCTGGCTGGTTCAACTCAAGTTTGAGTTCTAGATCAAACTCTCCAAGCTCACTGATTCAATCTGGCTTTTCTCAGCTTCTCAATTGCTTTGCTCGGCCTTAAACTAACTCTCGCAACATGTTCTAATCTTCTGGCTCCTTTTTAATCCTCTGGCTTCAATTGCCTCTGTTGGCCTGCTCACAACTGTATGAACTCATGGTTGTTTCCTTCTACAAACTAATCTCACCTACACAGTTTGGGAATAAAGGTGTGTACTGAAGGTGTGTCCATATTTCAGCAGGTAGAATTAAAGGTGTGTGGTATGTTTACATTCCAGCCATATCACACAGAACTAGAAGGTCTTTGGCTATGATCAGAGAAGCCATGTTGCTGAATTAAAATTCCTCTGCACATTCCTGTACCTAAGGCTCAGGGAACATTGTTGAGGAGGGTAGGGGTGTGGAGGACAGCCCTACGATCAGGGATTTTACTGTGGAAATTATATCTCTTAGTAATATCCAAAGCTCTACCTATAAACTCTTACCAGAATGACTGCTCAAACATAAGCAGATGCTACCAATGAGCATACCAAACTGGGTGGATTAAAGTTCATGAGGCTTCACCTCTATACAGAGAACTACAGAGGATTGAGTAAAGCTGTGAGCGGAAAGGGTGTTTCTGTCTGAAAAAGAGCAACCAATTGGTTTTCCAGTGCCAAACCACCAGCCCTGAAAATACAAACATAAGTAACATATGGATCAACAGTTTATATTTAGGAATATATATATGTGTGTGTGTGTGTGTGTTTATGCAAATACATATATATGGTGTGTCTGTTTGTGTAATAACAATTGATAGAAAAAGAGGTTATGATCTTGAAGGAGAACAGGGAGGAGCATCTGAAGATGTTTAAAGCAATAGCTGAGAGCTTATATCTAATTCACAAGTTGGTGGCAGAGAGAGAGAGACTGGGACTGGCAAGTGAATTTGAAACCTCCAAGACCATCTGAAGGGATACACTTTCTCCAACATGGACATACCTTCTGCTCTTTTTCAAATAGTCCCAACAACTAGGGACTAGGAATTCAATAGTTTGAGGTCCTGGAAGCTATTCTCATTCAAGCCAACAACCCTGAATCTGATAGAGGAGTTAGAGAACATTCTTAAATTCACTGACACAGAAAAGGATTTTATGAACAGGATCTCAATAGCATAAATATTAAGACAAACAATTAGTAAATGGGACTTCAAGAACCTGAAATTCTTATTCATATCCTCCCTGAATTCCTTGAACATATTCATAATTGCTGTTTTGATGTATTTGTCTTGTACTTCAGCTACATTTCATCTCTCTGGACCTGTTGTAGTAGAGTTAGTGGACCCTGGTGAAGGCATATTATCTTGGCTGTTTGTGTTTTTGTACTAGCATCTAGGCATCTGGTTTGATTATATGATTTTTGAGGTTTCTTAGTGGTAATGTATGCTCTTCTCTGTTTGGGTAGGTCCTTCATTCTTTGATGCTGTTGCCCTAGCTGGGCCTTAATCAAGTATGGTGGGCGTGGAGTGCCTGGTATAAATTAATTTTTCAGCCAAGTGAGTAAGAGAAAGGAATGGAAGGAAGGAAGCACTAGGAGGAAAGGCTGAGGAAGAGCTATGAGGAAAAAAAAAACTGTTGGGATAAGAATTCATACCAAGATAAATTTCCAAGGGAATGGATGTAGGGGTAGAAGAGCCTACTGCAATCTAGCTGCTACAGGACTGAAAATAAATCTGGAGAGATCATAATGGAGAATAGGACAGATAGTGAAAATTACCTGAATCCCTGCCCAGGTTAGCCACTGAGGATCAGGGGTAGAAAGTATTTCTGCAGATAAGTGACTGAAACAAAGGAATGGAGATAGGTTGAAAGCAGAAGGCCGGAGGGTGTGTCTGGGAAAGAGGTTGGCTAGTTTTGCACCAAGAGGCAGAATTCCAAGAGAATGGAAGTGGAGTATAAGGAGTGGCCACTGTAGGCTCCTCCAGCAGAACAAAGAATAAGTCTGGAAAGATTCAATGAAAGTGATTCAGCTTCTTATACATCATTAAATAGAGGAAGAGAGCCTAGCTTTGCCTGAAGCATTTACCTCAGATAAAATTAGAGTTTCTTATTAATATATATTGACATGTGGTCACCAGAGGCTAGGTGTTCAGAATATAATTATTAAATGAATCCCATCCAATAACAGCATCCAGACAGGTAAAATCTCAAAAGAAAGGCTGTATAAATGTACAGAAATAGTATCTTATTTTTGGTCTCTTTTGAAAGTTTTTGGTTTTCTCTTTGACAACAAACTGCTCTGAGGCCCGAATTCTGTTCATGACATTTTCAAACTGACCCCAAGGTAGAAATTTCTGTTTTTCTTTTCAATTCAAAAGGAAATTGTAAGAAATGGGAGGAGTTGTGGGTACACCATGCACTCACAAGAAAGGGTTAAATTCTCACAGTAGGCCAAGAGCAAAGATTGGGAGGGTATGCTCTTATTTTGTGTAGGATATTTGAGCTCCTTCAGCAGAGGACAACATGTATGCCTTCATATCACTTTCTGTCTCTCCATCAACATTTAAAGGCACACCCAGGATCTGTTGCCTTGAATCCAGAAGCCACATGTTGGGCAGCATACTGACTGATATCACATCAAAATACTCATGGCTCTATTAGACTCACAGAAAACTACCTTGTAGGCAGAAAACTGTTAAATGAAGACCAGACACAGTCATCCAATCATCCTATCTCCTCTCAGTCACCATTCACAAGCTCCTAAACAACCTTGCCACAGTAAAACATCTCATGTCAGAGCGTTCCAAATTACAAGGCATTTACCTTCAACATACCTGCATTCTGCCTAGACACAACTTCTATTCTTAGTGCATGTTCTAGTCTTCTTAGTTTATTAGAATAACTTTAATCCCTCTTTGTTTTGGCAATCATTTCAGCACTGAGAAAGTTCATCATCATCTTTTCACTGAATTCTCTCTTTTATTTTCTTTTTTTAATTTTTATTTTTTATATTAATTATAGTTTATTCACTTTGTATCCCAGCTGTAGCCCCTTCCTCATCCCCTCCCAATCCCAGCCTCCCTCCCTCATCTCCTCCCATGCTCCTCTCCAAGACCACTGATAGGGGAGGTCCTCCTCCTCTTTCATCTGACCTTAAGCTATCAGGGCTCATCAGGACTCCCTGCATTGTCTTCCTCTGTGTCCAGGCTAAGCTGCTCCCACCTCCAGGGGAGGTGATCAAAAAGCAGGCCAATCAGTTCATGTCAGAGACAGTCCCTGCCCCATTACTCAGAGAACCCACTTAGACACTGAGCTGCCACGGGCTACATCTGAGCAGGGGTTCTAGGTAATATCTATGAATGGTCCTTGTTTGGAGTATCAGTCTCAGAAAAGACCCCTGGACCCAGATTTTTTGGATCTGTTGCTGTCCTTGTGGAGCTCCTGTCCCCTCCAGGTCTTACTATCTTCTTTCATAAGATTCCCTGCACTCTGCCCAAAGTTTGGTTATGAGTCTCAGCATCTGCTTTGATTCACTGCTGGGTAGAGTCTTTCAGGGGCCCTCTGTGGTAGGCTCCTGTCCTATTCCCTGTTTTCTCCTTTTTCCAATGTCTGTCTCCTTTGTCTTTCTGAGTGAGGATTGATTGTCTTACCCAGGGTCCTCCTTCTTGCTTAGCTTCTTTAGGAGTACAGATTTTAGTATGTTTTTCCTATATTATATGTCTAATATCCACTTATAAGTGAGTATATACCATGTGTGTCTTTCTGCTCCTGGGTTACCTCACTCAGGATGATGTTTTCTAGATCCCACCATTTGCCTGCAATTTTCATGATTTCCTTGGTTTTAGTTGCTAAGTAGTATACCAATTTGTAAATGTACCACAATTTCTGTATCCATTATTCTGTTGAGGGCCATCTGGGTTGTTTCCAGGTTCTGGTTATTACAAATAAAGCTGCTATGAACATGGTTGAGTAAATGTCCTTGTTGTGTACTTGAGCATATATTGGATATATGCCTAGGAGTGGTATAGCTGGATCTTGAGGAAGGGCTAATCCTAATTGTCTGAGAAAGCACCAGATTAATTCCCAAAGTGGCTGTACAAGGATTTCTCTCTCTTAAACAGTGTAGATTAATACTAGGATTAAGTCCTAGATTTCTCTCTACTGCACTGTTGGTGGCAATACATTTCTAATCCTGTTGTTGAGATGAAATGGATAAGCAGAGACTTTCATAGTGTGTAGCATTAAAAATTCACAGGCAAATGGTAGGAACTGGAAAAGATCATCCTAAGTGAGGTATCCCAGAAGCAGAAAGACACACAGGGTATACACTCACTCATAAGTAGATATTAGATATATAATTAGGATAAACATACTAAAATCTGTACACCTAAAGAAACTAATCAGGAAGGAGGACTCTGGCTAAGATGCGCAATCCCCATTCAGAAAGGCAAAGAGGATGGACATCCAAAGATGGAGAAAACAGGGAACAGGACAGGAGCCTACCACAGAGGGCCTCTGAAGGGCTCTACCTTGCAGGGTATCAGAGCAGATATTGAGACTTACAGCTAAACTTTGGGCAGAGTGCAGGGAATCTTATGAAAGAAGGGGGAGATAGTAAGACCTGTAGAGGACAGGAGCTCTACAAGGAGAGCAACAGAACCAAAAAATTTGGGCCCTGGGGTCTTTTCTGAGACTGATACTCCAACCAAGGACCATTCCTAGAGATAACCAGAACCCCTGCACAGATGTAGCCCATGGCAGCTCAGTGTCCAAGTGGGTTCCATATTAATGGGAACAGGGACTGTCTGACAGGAACTGATTGGCCTGCTCTTTGATCACCTGCCCCTAAGTTGGGAGCAGGCTTACCAGGCCACAAAGGAAAATAATGCAGCCACTCCTGATGAGACCTAATAGACTAAGATCAGAAGGAAGGAGAGGAGGACCTCCCCTATCAGTGTACTTGGGGAGGGACATGGGTGGAGAAGAGGGAAAGAGAGTGGGATTGGGAGGTGAGGAGAGAGGGATCTATAGGGGAATACAAAGTGAATAAACTAATCAATAAAAAAGGTAACTACTTTATCATCATTTAAAGACGATACCATAGTCTTCTTAAGTCTTTTGTGTCTGGAATAAATGTTCTTACCAGCCTCATCAGAACGATTACCTAGATTTGAGTTTTCTTACAATAAAACCTTTGGGTATTGGTACTGGAAGGCAGTAGAGAAGCATGGCCTTCTGAGAAGTAGTTCTTGTTCTTCTTTGCCTGACCTTCAGGTGAGCCAGTTTTCAATTCATGCCCTTTGTTCTTCTACTTAAGGTCAAATGTTGCATTTATTTTCCATAATGTTTCTTTTGACTCATTTTTACTCATTATTTTGAGTTTTTTAAAGGAGTTTCTTTTTGTACAAAAAGATGAAGACCATATTAACATGCTGCTTATTTCACCTGTGCTGTGCCGCAGAAGCAGAACCTCATCACCAGGACTCGGTTGACTTTTTGGCAGGTCTTTGTTCTTGTTACTGGCACTGGGGATGGAACCCAAGACTTCTCATATGTTAGACAAATATAGTTCCACTGATCTGCACTATTGGCCACTCTCCTTGACTGTGCTGTGCGGTTCCTGGGACAACATTATTATCCCTTTATGCAGAGATAAAACACTACTTCACTAATGGTAGTATTACAGTAAGCGTTTCTCCAATATGAAGTATGATAACAAGACTTGAATCTTAACACTGATCAATCCCCACTGTGATCTGAAAAAGAAGTGGGAATTCATAATAAATGGTAGAAGTAGTGTACTAAATGGGACTATTCTGTGCCTTAGTATCCATAATCTCACATTTGTGGGTGAGGCTATGTGCTACACCATTGTAAATTAGGGACTCTGGCTTTACTTACCAACTTGCTGAAGGCATTTTAAAATAGATTTTATATATCACTTTGCCTTGTTTGAGCATTGTTTTAAAATTTTTACCACAGGCTTTATCTTACCTTTGCTGCTTTGATTGCAGAAAGGAGCCTAGCATTACTGCTTTCTGAGAGTCTCAATCAAGCAGCTAATGGAAACTGATTGCAGAGACCTACAGCCAAACAATAAGCTGAGCTCAGGAAGTCTTGTGAAAGAGTGGGAGGAAGCTGAAATGGGTCAAGGACTCTACAAGAGACCCACAGAGTAAACTAACCTGGCCCATGAGATTCACAGAGACTGGATTACGAATCAAAGAGCGTGGAAGAGTTGGACCTCAGCCCCCTACGCATTTATATAGCAGATTGCAGCTTGGTCATCTTGTCCATCTCCTAACAATTGGAATAGAGGCTGTCTCTGATTCTGTTTCCTACCTTTGGATTCCATTTTCCCAGCTGGGCTTCCCTGCCTGGCCTCAGTGAGAGAAGATGCTTTTAATCTTGCTGCAACTTGTATGCCAGGGTAGGTTGGTACTTATGGGGGGCTTCCCCTTCTCAGAGAAAGGAAGAGAGGAGGAGAGGGAATGTGTTGGTGGAAGAAGAGGAGAGAAAGGAAGGGGCTGGTATCAGAATGTAAAGTGTTTAAATAAATACAATAATGAAAAGAAAAAGAAAATATCTATCTATTGGCAGTTGACTCTCCAGTCTGGTAATTCAGCCTTTAAATTGAGTTGGATTTTTTTTTTGTAAAAAACATATCACTCAGAACAAAGGAAGCAATCAATTTCACACCACTGAGAGAGTTAAGGTTTTACCTTCCAGCTGAATTACTCCTGCACATCCTTTCTGAAAAGGTAATTGGAGAATCCTGGACTAAGATAGTTAAAGGCTCATTCAATGACATGCCCAACCAATAACACTCATCATCTGACTTAGGAAAAATACTTGTTAAGAAGTTAGGCATAGTTTGGCATTTTCCATAGAAATTTAGAGAAGATGAAATAAGAAGTAAGAATGCAAGTCTAGGCAAAGATTTTTACTTTATGGCCAATATTCTCTATGGTTTAAAAGGTTCCTCTTTGCTGGTCCCTCAGATTCTTCCCTGCTATGAATTGTCAAATTTAAATAAAGAGGGCAATGAATCTCCAGTGAAGAAAATTTTATTCGTAGCATACACAGAAGAGTTGATTCACAATCCTAAATATACTTCCACAGGCAAGGGCAGCCTGTCTAAAGAATAAGGGCCAGGCCGTGGCTTATTAAGATAGAGAAATCTATGGGATATTTAGGGAAGAAAGCATATTGGCATTTAAAGTGCTTGAAACTGGCAAGCTGGGTGGTAAGAGGTAACAGCAAAGGAAAACTCATTATAAAGTCATTTTTGATAACTGCACAAACACTCACTGAAAATGAAAATCATACAAACCAGATAGGCTACATTGATGGAACGGCCTGGCAGGGCAATTCCTTGAACAGATTTTCATTCTCTAAGAATTTTCTACTCATTTCTTCTTGACTTTATCGTAATGGGTATGAATAGAACATTTCTATTTGAGTTGTTTTAATTTCCACATTGCATGTAGATACAGTGTTCATTTCTATACACATACAATTTTCTTTGGGTGAATGAGCTGTATCTTACTCTGTTTTAGCAAAGCATCAATTGCTTTAAAACATATAGTAAAACTTTAGTGCAATTACTTATTATCATTAAACAATTTAATTGCTTAACACATGTAATTCAATACATGAAAACTGTGACATAATATTAATAGTTGTTTAAGTAATACCATTCGTAGTAGGTAATGGATGGTGTATCGGCTCAGTAACAAATGTGTAATTCCTGCACATGTCCAACACAGATGGGGTCTTGTCACTGAGGGGGTGGGAGACAGTATCTCCCATCCAACAACCATTCACAGAGAAAAAATTAGCTTTCTCCAAGGTAGTCTTACCAGGTATGAAAACCACAAACCACATTTAAAAGCAAGCCCTATTCCCAGCAGTATGAAATCAATTGTATTTTTCGAGGTTTTTGTTTGTTTTTTGGTCTGGGCGTTTTTCACCTTACTGGTCTTTGCTTATATGTTATAGTAACCAGTTTTGTGTTTTCATGGAATTCTCTGTGTGTGTCTTCTTGTGTATGTTTTTTTCTTCTACATTTCTTTTTTTTTTCTTTGTTCCTTTGTTTTGATCTATTCTAGCTTGGTTTTATTTGCAGGTTTGTTTTTGAAGAGAGAGAAAGAAAGTATGGAGTTAGATGGATAGGGAGGTGGGGAGGATGTGGGAGAACAAAGAGGGAGCCATGATTAGAATTTATTGTATGAAAAATGAGTTTTGATTAAAATAAATAAATAAATAAATAAATAAATAAATAAATAAAGGTATGATCTAACACTCACACATGCACACACACAGACACACACAAATAAAAATTAAGACATTGTCTTTGCAGATCAAGAATAAATTTTGGAGATTTGGGAGAGATTGTTCAGTCAGTAAAGTTCTTGCCACCCAACATATGCATGAAAACCTGCATTTTTACATTTAGAACCTGTGTAAAAAGCTGGACATGTTATGTATGTCTTAGTTTGTTCTATTGCCTTGAAGGGATACCTTAACCAAATCAGCTGTTATGAAGGAAAACATTTAATTGAGGGTTTGCTTACAGTTTCAGAGAATCAGTCCATTACCATCATGGTAGGGAAGATGGGCAGTATTCATGGTGCTAGAACAGTAGTTGAGAGCAACATTCTGATTTACAGGTAGAGAGATACACTGGGTGTACCTTGAGTTTTTGAAATTCAAAACCCACCCCCAGTGACACACTTCCTCCAACAAAGCCATACCTACTTCAAGAAGGACACAACTCCTAATCTTTTCAAAAGGTTTCATCTCAAAATTTCCACAGAAAACTCCTTAAGCTAAAGCTTCAGCAAAGTGGCTGGATAGAAGATTAATCCAAAAACAGTCAGTAGCCTTCCTGTACACAAACAACCAATGGGTTGAGATAGAAATTAGGGAAACTACACCCTTCACAATAGCCACAAATAATATAAAGTATCTTGATGTAACTCTAACCAAGCAAGACAAAGATCTATATGACAAGAACTTCAAGTCTCTGAAGAAAGAAACTGATGAAGATACCAGAAGAAGGAAAAATGTCCCATACATGGATAACTAGATTAATATAGTAAAAATGACCATCTTACCAAAGGAAATCTATAGACTGATTTCGATTTCCACCAAAATACCAACAAAGTTCTTTACAGACCTTGAAAGAACAATTCTAAACTTCATGTAGAAAAATAAAAACCTGACTAGCTAAAACAATCCTATACAATAAAAAAACTTATAGAGGTATCTTCATCCCTGACTTCAAGCTATACTACAGAACAATAGTAATAAAAACTGCATGGTACTGGCATAGAAGTAGAGTGGTTGGTCAATGGAAAAAAGATAGTATCTTCAACAACTGGTGCTGGTGTAACTGAATGCCTACACATAGAAAATGTAAATAGATTGATATTTATATTCCTGCGCAAAACTCAAATCCAAGTGGATCAAAGACCTCAATATAACACCAGATACACTAAGCCTATTAGAAGAGAAAGTGGAGAAGATCCTTGAACTCATTGACACAGGAGACAACTATATGAATAGAACACAACAGCTCAGGCAGTAAAATCAATAATTAATATATGGGACCTCTTGAAACTGAAAAGCTTCTGTAAAGTAAAGGACACTGTTAATAGAAAGAAAAGATAGTATACAGATTGGGAAAAGATCTTCACCAATCCTACATCCAACAAAGGGCTAATATCCAAATATATAATGAACTCAAGAAATCAAACACCAATAAACAAAATAACCCTATTTAAAAATGGGGCACAGAATTAAACAGAGAATTATCAATAGGAATCTCAAATGGCTGAGAAGCACTTAAAGAAATGTTCAGCTTCTTAAAAAAAACTTTCAGTCTCTGATGAAAGAAATAGAAGAATATATCAGAAGATGGAAAGATCTCCCATGTTCATGGCTTGGCAGGATTAACATAGTAAAATGGCCATCTTACCAAAAGCAATCTACTGATTCAGTGCAATTCCCATCAAATTACCAACACAATTCTTTGCAGACCTTGAAAGAACAATTCTCAACTTCACATGGAATAACAACAACAACAAAAAACAGAATTGCCAAAACAATCCTGTACAACAGCAGATCATCTGGAGGTATCTTTGTCCCTGATCTCAAGCTTTACTTGAGAGCAATAGTGGTAAAAATGGCATGGTATTGGCATAAAAACAGAATGGTGGATCAATGGAATCCAATAGAAGATCTAGAAATAAACCCACACACCTATGGATACTTGTTTTTTGACAAAGAAGTCAAAACCATACAATGGAAAAAAGATAGCATCTTCAACAAATGGTGCTGATATAACTGGATGTCTACATGTAGAAAAATGCAAATAGAACCATACTTATCACCTTGCACAAAACTAAAGTCCAAGTGGATCAAAGACCTCAATATAAAAACAGACACACTAAACTTGTTAGAAGAAAAAGTGGGGAAGAGCCTAGAACTCATTGGCACAGGAGAAAATTTCCTGAACAGAACACCAACTGCACAGGCTGTAATATCAATAATCAATAAATGGGACCTCATGAAACTGAAAAAAAATCTGTAAAGCAAAGGACACTGTCATCAGAGAACAAAACAAAACAAACAAACAAAACAGCCTACAGATTGGGAAAGGATTTTCACTAACCCTAAATCTGACAGAAGGCTAACATCCAGAATATATAAAGAACTTAAGAAGTTATACAGCAACAAATCAAGTAACCCAATTTAAAAAATGTCATACAGAACTAAACAGAGACTCTCAATAACAGAGGAACATTGAAGGACAGAGAAACACCTTAAAGAAATGTTTAACATCCTTAGTCATCAGGGAAATGCAAATCAAAATGACCTTGAGATTTCACCTTATACCCATTAGAATGGCTAAGATGAAAAACTCAACTGACAACACGTGCTGGAGAGAATGTGGAGAAAGAGGAACCCTACTCCATTGCTGGTGGGAATGTAAACTTGTACAACCACTTTAGAAATCAATACGGCATTTTCATAGACAATTAGGAAGAGTGCTACCTCAAGACCCAGCTATACCACTCCTAGGCATATATCCAAAAGAGGCTCAAGTATACAACAAGGACATTTGCACAACCATGTTCATAGCAGCTTTATTTGTAATAGCCAGAAGCTGGAAACAACCCAGATGTCTCTCAATTGAGGAATGGATACAGAAATTGTGGTACATTTACACAATGAAATACAAAAAAAA
>JAQQSO010002263.1:0-14526 GCA_028658305.1 Pachyuromys duprasi | reverse complement strand
AGCCTTTGGCAGAGGGCAAGAAGTGATGATAGAAATGGAGGAGGTTGGTGAAACTTAGAGAGAACAAGAGCTCCACAATGACTAAACTGAGCAGGGCATAGGGTTCCTGTATGAGACGGTTTCTACAACCAAGGACCAGGTGTGGATGTGTCATGGAACCCCTGTGCAGATGGGACCCAGGATAGCTCGGTATAGGACTGGAGGCCCTAGTGAGGGAAGCAGGGACTGTTTCAGTCATGATCTTGATGGCTGACTCTTTGACCCTCCCCCATACAAGCCGGGGAGTGACAGACTGGCTGGATCCCAGTGGAGGACATTGCAGCCAGCCCTGGGGAGACAGGATGAGCTGGGGTGGATGGAAGGGGAGGAGGTCCTCCCACATTGGTGGACTTGGAGCGGGCGGGGAGGAGATGAGGGAGGGTTGGGGAGGGTTGGAGGGAGTAAGGAGGGGGCTGCGTATGGGATGCAAAGTACCTAACCTGTGATTGATAACAAAAAATAAAATAAAATAAAATAAATAAAAAATAAAAAATAAAAAAATTAAGAAAAAAAAGAAACGGATCCTAATATATACATAGCTTTTTGAAAGGTTTATGAAAATGTCCAGATGACAGAGCCAAAATAGACGGTAAACGAAACTCTTAGTTATTTGGTACTATACTCCCGACCTTGTGCTATAATAAAGAACTTGCTTTCTTTCTCATAGAGAACAGATCATGTAGACAAAATATATTATTTAAGAGACATTTGTTATGCTAATGTGGCTAATATAGCCCATTGTTTCAGGTAAATTTGTTTCCATAAGCAGGTTAATCCTGCCAGAGAAAAGGTATGTAGTGGTTTCTAGTTGCATAGCAACTTAAATAATACATATAAAGCACTGTATGTTATGTAAATGTAAGGCATCATCATCATCGTAAACATGGACATCAGTAGTGAACAACAACTCTTTCTCTCTACAGCTAGTTATTTTCTCTGTGTTCTTCCTTACCTTTCTATGAGGCATAATTTATTTTTGCTAGTTTTTTTTTATATGTTAAAGTGGTTTTAAAAAGATTTTCAAATAACCTTTACTAAGGAAGAACTATTACAATGTGCAAATGAAGCTAGTACTTATTGCCTATCTTTCTGTCTTGTGTTTGTTTAGAGATCAGAAGACCTTTTCATTATAAACACTGAAACCCTGGAGCCTTGCAGGAAGTCTTAGAGTGAAATACACAGTGAGAATTTGGGTGATACACACAAGTGTCTCATGGTTAGATAACTATACATTAGTCATCAGTCAATTTATATGTAAGTTGTCTTGTGTTTCTATTGTAAATTCAAATCACTTTTGGAGTTTCCCAGTACAGAAGCAGGATTAGTTATGTGATGTCAAAACAAAACCTTTTTTGTGTGTGTGTGTCATTTAGGAAAAACGTAATTAACTTGAGAAAAACCACCCAATTTTCTTCTAATTAATTGTTTGGTAAATTTTAGTGAACAAATTGTTTGGATCCTTAGAATGCCCACTTCTGAATATTGATTTTGTATTTCTCAACTTAGTATAATATTATTACTTTGACATTTATATCAGCATATTTTTACTGCTGTCCTTTCAGGGAATTATTTCCTCACATTATCTTTCCATTCCATGCACACATACCCCATTTTTTCTAAAGATACCATTCCATTACTTGGAAAGCATTGCTGTCTACTAAATTGTGAAAATGGGTTTCATTCAGTTAATGAGGTGGAAACAGGAAGATATTCCATAGTAAATGAGGTTTACATATAATAATGTTGGGTTTTTTATGTAAGATATTGCTTCTTTCCACCTCTCAGGGAAGACTAAATTTGGTTTTATAGAGTCTGCACAATGCTAACATAAATAAATTTGACAAACTGTACAAGAAAAATACAAGTTTATAATAATACTAATGAACAAAAATTATTGTTAGTTCATTACAAAAGCAGGAGAACACTAAGGACTAATTATCTTAAAAGCCAACAAAAGACATGTATGAAGGAATGAATTCTGATCATGCAGTGGTCCTGCAATTATAACCATTTTCATTTTATCTAACCAGGAAGACATAATTTGCAAGATATGAAAATGTATATGCAATAGTGGTTGTCTTTTCATGTATGCTCATGCTATGGTGTTTAATTATTATTTTGTTAAGGAGGCTAATAGAACTACTGTGAAATCTATAGCTGTAGATAATAAACTGACTGAATATCAATAATGAAACCCAGCCAATTAATAAAAATGTTGTGTGATAGCTTTTGAAATTATTGTTAAGGAGATACTGGGGGCATCTCAGGGACTTGTAAAAGCACAATATTAAAAGAAATTTAGTTATTCTGACTAAATATGATATTTTATAACATTTAAGTTTCATTGACATAATCATTTGCTAAAAATTTACATTCACCAACTAATTCTTTCTCAGAAAGTTGTGATACATTACCTGATCAACAGAACTCTAATTGCAACAGCTTTCTCAATTACTGATGAGAAAAGTATTTCCCTGAGTAAGACACTATTAGATTATTTGTGTGTTTTCTTTAATGTCATGAGATTTGTTAGACAAGATGGCAGACAATATTAATTCTAGGGTTTAGGAGGCTGAGGCAAAAGATCATTTATGTGCTTATGTGTATAAAGTATATAATTTATTTTAATGTGTTTATAAATATATTTGATATTAAGATTATATATTTGGAGATAAAGTATCCCAAAATGAGAAAATAATGCAAAAAGTCCTAAAAGTGCATCTATCCTTGAATTAATTTTCAAGAGTAGTACATGCAGGAATCAGCATTACTTATAAGATTCTTATAGACCAGAGACCAAGATGGTGGTGACCAGCACACACCTTATCTGAGGAAAACAGGATCCAAACCTCAGAAATTCGTGAGTGGAGAAGCAGCTGACACCAGAAAATCAACACTAAGGCTTTTTGGGTGAGAAGCTACAACCTGTGAGCTGGGACAGATTGGATCCATGTCATGTACAGACTTTTCCTGGAATGAGAGTGGCAAATATTCAATTTCCCCGCACTTTTTCTTGCCCCAATCAGGGGCTTCCCTGCTCAGCAAAGGCAGCAGTGGTTGCCCCAAACATAACCCTTCCTGCTTCGTTACTCAGACGGCAGAGGCAGTGGCAGTATGGGAATCCCAGGTCTGTAGCTGTTGCAGGGCAACAGCAAACCCTAGCAGGAGCCTTCCTGCTCAGTTAATGAAAATGAAAAGGCAGAGGCAGCTGCCCCAAGCAGGATACTCCATGTTTGGTGAATGAGACAGCGGAGGAGCCTGCAAAAAGTACAGGTCTTCATACCCAGGGGCTAAACAGTGTACACCACTGAGCTGATAGATCTCCTACACCCTCACTTGCCTCTGTGGGCACAAATCTATGAGTAGAGAACTGGGGCAACCCATGTGCTTTCCAATTAGGCTGGCAAGCATGTCAGGACAACTTCAAATGAGTGCATGCAGAGCCCCAGATCCAGGGTCCCTCTACACTAGTGTGCAGGCATCGGATCCTCCCCATGCACACCCCCAAGTGGAGCAACATAGGGATCTTTGGGACAGCATTCTTAACATTGAAGGACCTACTCGGTGGGCCTACCAGTAGAGTCCAGGCAAACATTTCCTGAAGTCCAGACAGATCTGAATACCAAGAGGACAGTACAACAGGCCTGTAGGCCACTGAGGTATTCAGGATACTTGCACATGTACATTACCACCTCAAACAGTGCCAGCACCCCCTCCTGCACTTAGGCTTCACCCTTCCAGGCAACTCATATGCTCTAGCACCCTGTCCTTCAAGGCACACTTCCACTCACATCACCTCTCCTGCACACATGTGCCTGAGTCCTTCCTTCCTTAGCTAAAGCTGAAACACCAATATCCACTCTTCAACCAGTGGACCACTCCTCATCTTGCTGAAGAATACTCCAAACACTAGCTACAGATGGACCCAGTTGTAGCACAATCTCCAGAAGCAGACAGTGAAGTTTACAGATAAACAGTGGCTAGAGGTCAGCATAAGACACATTCAATAAAATTCAGAACATCATAGTTTCACCACAAACTCTCAAAATCAATGGATATTTTAATTCGTTGGAAAAACATAAAAATGATTTTTACAGCTATGCTTAGCGAGTTATTAGAGGCACATAAAGAAGAAACAGTAAAAAATCTCAAAGAAATAACCACACAGGGGCATAATTTTTTTAATTTAATTTATTTATTTTAGTAATTACAATTTATTCACATTGTAAACTAGCTCCCTTGTCCTCTCCCAACCCCAACCTTCTATCCTCTTCTCCTATAACTCTCCCGAAGTCCACTGATAGGTGAGGTCGGCCACCAATTCCCACTGACCAGAGCCTATCAGGTATCATCAAGACTGGATGCATTGTCTTCATCTGTGGCCTGGTAATGCTGTTCCCCCTTCAGGGAGAAGTGATCAAAGAGCCAGCCACTGAGTTCATGTAAGAGACAGTTTCTTTTCCCATTACTAGGGAGCCCTCTTGGATACTAAACAGTGGTGGGCTACATCTGCACAGGGGTTCTAGGTTATCTCCAAACATAGCCCTTGGTTGGAGTATCATGCTCATAAAAGACCCCTGTGTCCAGATGTTTTTTTTTTTTTTTTGGTTCTGTTGTTCTCCTTGTGGAGCTTCTATCTCCTCCAAGTCACTCTATTTCCCTTTTCTTTCATAATATTCCCTGTACACTGCCCAAAGTTTGGCTATAATTCTGAGAATCTGCTTTGATACCCTGCTTGGAAGAGGCTTTCAGAATGCCTCTGTGGTAAGCTACTATCCTGCTTCCTGTTTTCTCCTACTCTCAATGTATATACCTTTTGACTTTCTGAGTGAGGACTGATCATCTTACTCAGGGTCTTCCTTCTTGTTTAGCTTCTTTAGTGTACAGATTTTAGTATGTTTATTCTATATTATATGTTTAATATACACTTATAAGTGAGTATATACTACATCTGTTTTTCTGTTTCTCGGATACCTCCCTCAGGATGATATTTTCAAATAACCACCATTTTCCTACAAATTTCATGATTTCCTTGTTTTTAATTGTTGAGTAGTATTCCATTGTGTAAATGTACCAAAATTTCTGCAACCGTTCCTCAGTTGAGGGACATCTGGGTTGTTCCCAGATTTTGGCTATTGTGAATACAGCTGCTAAGAACATGGTTATGCAAATGTCTTTGTTGTATAGCTGAGCATATTTTCGATATATACCTAGGAGTGGTATAGCTGGATCTGGAGGAAGCACTATTCCTAATTGTCTGAAGTAGTGCCAGATTGATTTCCAAAGTGGTTGTACAAGTTTACATTCCTACCAGCAATGGAGGAGAGTCCCCCTTTCTCAACATCCTCTTCAGCATGAGTGTTTGATCTTAGCCATTTGATGGGTGTAAGTTTTAGTCTCTAGGTTGTTTTGATTTGCATCTCCCTGATGACCAAGGAGGTTGAGTATTTCTTTGAGTATTTCTTTGCCAATTGATATTCCTCTCTTGAGAATTCTGTTTAGCTCTGTACCCAATTTTTTAATTGGATTACTTGCTTTGTTGGAATTTAACTTCCTAAGTTCTTTATATATTTTGGATATTAGCCTTCTGTCAGATATAGGACTGGTGAATATCCATTCACAATCTGTAGGCTGTAGGTTTGTCCTGATGAAAGTGCCCTTTGCTCTACAGAAGTGTTCAGTTTCATGAAGTCCTACCTATTGATTGTTGATCTTAGAGCCTGTGATGTTGGTATTCTGTTTAGGAAGTTGACTCTGTGCCAGTGAGTTCAAGGTTCTTCCCCACTTTTTCTCCTAAGAGGTTTAGAGTATCTGTATTTCTGTTGAGGTATTTGATCCACTTGTATATTGTTTTTGTGCAGAGTAATAAATAGGGATCTATCTGTATTTTTCTACATGTGGACATCCAATTAGAACAGCACCATTTTTTGAAGATGCTATTTTTTTCCATTGTATGGTTTTGCTTTCTTTGTCAAAAATCAAGTATCCATAGATATATGAGTTTATTTCTGGGTCTTCTATTTGATTCCACTAATCCATCACTCTGTTTCTATGTCAGTACTATGCAGTTTTTATTACCGTTGCTGTGTAGTACAGCATGAGATCAGGGATGGAGTAACCTCCAGAAAATCTGCTGTTGTACAGGATTGGTTTAGCAATTCTGGATTGTTTAAAATATGAAATTAAGAATTGTTCTTTCAAGTTCTGTAAAGAATTGTATTGGTATATTGAAGGTAATTGCACTGAATCTGTAGAATGTTTTGACAAGATAGCTATTTTTACTATGGTAACCATACCGACAAAAAATAATTAATAAACGAAAAGAAAAAAGAATGAGGCCTTTGGATAGCATACTTATGTGAATTATTTACACAAATCATTTACGTGATGACAACTTTGAAGAAAGGTGAACTAAATCAAAACATAAAAATAATAGCGGCACATCAAAGGAAAGGAATAAAAATTAGAGGCCATCATGGAAAGACATTAATCCACATTCAAACAGATATAGGAAATGGTGCAAGACATGAAAACAGAATTACAATCAATAAAGAAAATACAAACAGAGAAAACCCTGGAGCTGGAGATCTTAAAGAAAATATCAGGAACCACAAAGCTAAGCATCACGAACAGAATATAAGAGATGGAAGAGAGAATCTCAGGCACTAAAGATACAATTGCAGAAATGGACATATCTCTTAAACAAATGTAAAATCAGAAAAGTTCCAAACTCAAATCGCCCAAAAGTCAAGAATGTCATGAAACAATGAAGC
Source organism: Pachyuromys duprasi (assembly GCA_028658305.1). Taxonomy (NCBI): domain Eukaryota; kingdom Metazoa; phylum Chordata; class Mammalia; order Rodentia; family Muridae; genus Pachyuromys; species Pachyuromys duprasi. The sequence continues at coordinate 7,714 of JAQQSO010002263.1, read as the reverse complement.
CTAAGAACAGTAGGAATGGAAGAAAAAGAAGATTCCAGACTCCAAGATCCAGAAAATATTTTCAATAAAATTTTCACAACTTAAAGAAAGAGATGTCCATGAAGAAACAAGAGGCCTACAGAACATCAAATAGACTGGACCAGAAAAGAAATTCCTCATGTTACATAATAGTCAAAACAATAAATCTATAGAACAGAGGAAAAATATTAAAGGCAGTATGGGAAAACAAGCAAAGTAACATAAAGAGGTAGAACTATCACATCACACCAGGCTTCTCAACAGAATCTATGAAAGGCAGAAGGGCCCGGGCAGATGTCATGCAGACTCTAAAGGACCACAGAGGCCAACACAGAATACTGTATCAGCAAAGCTGTCAATCAACATATATGGGGAAAGCAAAATATTGGATGACAAAAGTAAATTTAAACAATATCTACACAGCCCTATGGAAAATACTAGAAGGAAATCTTCAATCCAACAAAATCAACTACACCCAAGGAAACACTGATATCGACAACTTCAAAAAAAACATTAAAAGAAAACAAATATAGAAACACACTTACAACACCAACTCAACAATAAAAAGAACTATCATTCAATGGACATTATTATCTATGACTATCAGTGGGCTCAACTCTCCAATAAAATGGCAGAGACTAACAGAATGGTTGCAGAAAGAAGATCCAACATTCTGCTGCATCCAAGAAACACACCTCTGCAGCAAAGATAAACATTACCTCACAGTAATGGATTGGGAAAATGATTTTCAAGGAAATGGACCCAGAAAACAAAGCTGGAGTGTCTGTCCTAATATCTAATAAAATATTATTTTATAGAAAATAAATTTTAAAAAAAGATGGAAACACCTCATCCTCGTCAAAATCCACCATGAGGACATCACAATTATGAACATCTTTATCCAAAATACAAGAGCACTTGCATTTGTAAATGAAACATTATTAAAGCTAAAATCACAATTTGGTCCCAACACCTTAATAGTGTGAGACTTCAACACTCCACTCTCACCACCTAGATAGAGTCTATATTGGGAAATAATGACATTCACAGAGGTCCTAAATCAAATGGACCTAATAAATGTCTACATAAATGTTTACCTAAACTAAAATGAGTATACCATGTTTTCAGCACCTTATGGGACCATATCAAAAACTGACAATATAATTGCAAACAAAACAAGTCTCAGCAGACATAAAATTCAATGAAAATGAAGGCACAAGTTATTGAAAATTATGGGACACAATGAAAGCAATGCTAAGAGGAAAGTTCATAGTAGTAAATTCCTCCAGAAAGAAGTTTGAGACATCTTATACAAGTAAATTAACGGCACACATAAAAGCCCTAGAAAAAAGAAGCAGATACACCCAAGAGGAGTAGGCAATTGGAAATAGTTAAACTCAGAGCTAAAATCAATGATTTAGAAGTGAAAAAAAAGAAAACAGTTCAAAGAATCAATGAAATCAAGAGCTGGATGTTTGAGAGAATCAACAAGATAGACAAACCCTTGGCCAAACTAACTACAAGACAGAGAGATACTAACCAAATCAGCAAAATCAGAAACAAAAAAAGGGGTCATAACGACAGAAAATTAGGACATCCAAATAATCATTATGTCTTATTTCAAAGGACTATATGCCACAAAATTTGAAGTTAAATGAAATAGATGAATTCCTTGATAGATTCCATTTTCCAAAATTAAATCAAGATTAGGCAAACAGATTAAATAGTTCTATACCCCCAAGGAAATAGAAGCAGTCATCCAAAGTCTCCCTTCCAAAAAAAGCCCAAGACCAGATGGTTTCTGCCCAGAATTCTACCAGACCTGCAAAGCAAAGCTATGTCCATTTTTTTCAAATTATTTCACATAATAGACACAAAAGGAAAGTTATCAAACTCATTCTATGAAGCCATAGTCACCTTCACACCTAACCACACAAAAACCCTCTAAAAACAGAACTTCAAACCTATCTCTCTTATGATCATTGATGCAAAAATATTTAACAAAATACTTGCAAACTTAATCCAAGGACCCATAGAAGATATCATCCACCATGAACAAATAGGCTTCTTCCCAGGCATGTAGAGGTGGTTACACAGAAATCCATCAATGTAATCCATCACATAAATAAAGTGAAGGAGAAAATCCATATGATCTTTTGTTAGTATTAATTTATAAACAAGAAGGCTTACAACAGGTCTTCTATGAAAGAGGATTATTAAGGTGGATAGAAGAGAGAGAGAGCAGGGAGAGTAGGCCATGATGGGGGTGAGAGAGAGAGGAGAGGAGGAAAGGGGGACACTCCGAAGAGAGAAAGAGAGAGAGAGAAAGAGGCCAAGAGTAAGAGTAAGGGAGCAAGAGTATAAGAGAGACTACCTGTCTGTTTGTCCCTTTTAAGGTCAGGTAACCACTAGCCGCGCCCCCAGGTGTGGCCCCCTGGCTGGGCGACACAAAATGGCGTCATAAGTTGCTAGGTAACTCAGAAGCAGGTTGTTTCAGAATACTAACCTTCCTCCCTTTTTCTAGTTTAAAAATGAGGAACTTGGGCTGCTTTAAATGTAAGGCAAGTTAAAGTATATAAGTCTAGGTTAATTGGAAGCAGCTCTTTGTTGTCATGCAAGAGGTTGAGAGAGAGAAAAATTATAGGAACAAAAATGGTCAGATTACATAGTCAAGAGGAGGAACAAAAATGGTCAGATTACATAGTCAAGAGGAGGAAGAGAAGCATCTGTCCTGGAAAATTTAGGATAGAGGGTTGTCAGTAGAGAGTTGCCAGCCATGCAAGGCAGCAAATAGGGACTGAGGAATTCTGGGAGAACCTGGAACTGCTTGCCCTGGTCCTGAAGCACACCATTTCAGCCTTTTGTTAATAATAAGTGAATAACAGGTGTAGGTTCTCTTCTGGCTACTTCCTGCTGACACTGGGGTTGCTGTAGAGAGGTCAAAAAGGCTGAAATGCTGGCCAAGTCCAGGAAGAATAGGCTGCTTTGATGCTGTCTAGGATCTGTGAGAACACCCACGGCTGTGAGGGAAAGTGTAGGTACAGTTTGTTGGAAGTCTGTGAAGTCAGAGTTGAACACTTGTAGCTGCTTTGGCACTGTTGTGGCTATAGGAACATCTGTGTCTGGCAGGACACTGAAACACATATATAGACAAAAGATAAAGTTAAGTAGGTTATGGAGAAAATCCTTTCGGTATACATTGAAAACTTTTGGGACAGCAAGCAGAGATGGAAGGTTTGGATCAGTGAGGCTTGCACATGGGAATCTCCATTTACCTGGGGGGACCTTTATTTACCCAATTGCTGGCAGTAGCTAAGAAGCCTTTGTTCTATATCTGTCATTGAGGAGAGCTTTGGTTACAGAAGGGTGTAAACTTGGAGTCCCTAGTGCTAGCAGGCACTAGGTATAGGAACCTGAAATTTTCCAGAAGACATCTCATGGGAGAATTTGGAGAACGGGCGTCTGGGCATTTCCTATTGGGAGGCAGAGTTAGGAACCTTTCTAAGGCATCCTAAAGGGAAGGTATATCTTGGAACAAAGCCCCTTTTGACTGGACGCTCATCACCTGTTCTAGTCAGAAGGGGAGCCACAGCTGCTGAAAGGCAGTGCACGTACCCTGGGGCACAACGAGGGCACAGTGGTCGCCTAACTTTAGGACTTCCCACAAGCGGGCGCAAGAGAGAAACCACGTGTGTTGCCACCTACATGGCAGTGCACCTCCCAAGGGAAAGTGAACCCTAAAATGAAAGTGAGGCCCTAAAATGAAGGTCAGCAGACGGTTAGCCCTAGACATTAGAGGGGTCCCTCTGTCTCAAAAGATAGTATGAAGTTTCCGGGAGCTTCTCTTACCAAGAGAGGTGTTTTATGCTTACAACTAAGGTGAACTCATCAATGTACTAGCTGGCAATGAGGAGATCTCACCAATCCAGCCAGTGTTGCATGCAGTAAATAGCAGTCTGGTAGCCAGGAAAGGGTTTCCCAGAACCAAGGAAATGGGAGAAATCCCACCTTTTGAATAGGCAGTAAGAACAGCACTTATCTGGAGTCCAATTGACCTGAGAGATGGATTTAGATGGACTTCCTGCAGCTTACAAGAATTACTTTTAAGTTTTAAGAAGGAGATAAAACTTTAGACATGTTAGTATCACCGTTGTAATCTGCACTGAAATATACATTATAGAAAAAGCAGTAGACATATATGTGTTAACAGCATAAGCATTCCTTAAGGTGAGCTCTTTAATGGCAAAAGCCTTTTCATGAAGTAAAACAAAAACTCACATGATTTTAGCAGCATAATCATAAATATTATGGAGAAAATCTTGAGCTTAGAACCATAATAGTACGTGACAGAGTGGAATGTTTTTGTATTAGAGTTAGACTAATAAATTAGAGCTTCATTGATAAAGGTCACAACTCTGGACAGTCAACACAACAGTAGCATAGGAACAGGAGAAACCATCAAGCAGTTTTACCTATTTAGGATATTTTATTTATTTTATTTTATTTAATGTAATTTATTTATTTATATATCAATCACAGGTTAGGTACTTTGCATCCCAGGCGTAGCCCCCTCCTTCATTCCCTCCCTCTCTCCCCATCCCTCCCTCATCTCCTCCCCGCCCCCTCCAAGTCCACTGACAGAGGAGATCCTCGTCCCCTTTCATCTGACCCCTGATCATCTTGTCTCCTCAGGGCTGGCTGCAATGTCCTCCCCTGGGATCTAGCCAGGCTGTTACTCCCTAGCATGTATGGGGGAGGGTCAAAGAGCCAGCCATTATTTAGGATATTTTAAATTACCTTAGACACTGTAACCTTTACAACTTTGATTTATGAACTTCGAGACACATTTTTAGGCTCTCAAACAAATATAACTTGTATTTATCAACCTTAGAACACTTTTAAAACTCTCAGATATGTATAACTTGTCTTTACCATGTATAACTTGTGTTTATTAACCTTAAGATACTTTTCTCAGACCATTAAAGATTTTTAGGCCCTTTGTATCTAATTATTTACCGTGAGACATAGTTGAGACTGCTATGAACATTGTCCGTTAGCTAAATAAAAGGATGGCAAAAGGTTTTATTTAGGCTTGTTTTTGAGTCTAGCAGCAAGGCATACTGTGTCTAGGCCTGACAATAGCAGCTCTAGAACTTAGACTTAAGGCCTGGTCTCCTGCATACGAAGAGAACTGAGAAGGCATCTGAAGTCTCCCAACACAGAAGTTGGCAATATGTCCATGGAACCTCATTGTGAGGCCAAAACAGACCTGTATTGTTACCCTGGGCTGGGCGAGAGTGGTAGAGGTCACTGATTCGAGGAGCCATTTGTCCTCTGCCAGGTCAAAGAGCTAGAAGACTGGAAGTGTCCGTGGCCCTTGTGCTGGTTGACCTCCATGGCTGGGCACAAAGGACAAGCCTGCTGACAGGCAGCTAGGTTGAGGCAGCATCGGGTGTCTCCTTTGGCTGGATTTAAATGGTCATCTGGCAGAACTGACTTTTGGCTATATCCCCACGAGATGAGGCATTTCAGACCTCTTGTCTTTTGTGTGGGAATGCCAGCAGCCCCATGGGAGCAACCAAGGTCTAGAGTATTGTTATTGTTTTGGATGAGCCCTTCGAAGACTTTTAACAACTCTTATATGAGTGACTCAATGACCATTCTCAGCTGTTTATTAAAAACTGCAGTGAGACTATATTTCTATCTGTAGGACAATAAATATATATTTGGATATCTATGAGATGACTGTTAACTTTTATTTGTTAACCATTAAATATTAGGACTATAGATTTTGTCCTTGCTAAGTTAGAACCTTAAATTATAAATATAGTCCATTAAAATGATAACACAAGAGTTTTTTGTTTGGTTTGGTATATAAAAGTTTATAGCTTATAAGACCAAGCATATTTTAACCTCTTGAGACTAGAGATATAGCACAATAACCTTATCTTAATATAAATATAATTTTAAATTAATAGCTCTTAATTTAAAATATTGGTAAACAACTCGTACTTAATAACAAACCCCTAAGCTGTAAGTTTAAAACCAACAATACAGTAGAACAGTATAAAGCAATTTTAAAATTATATTTGAATTTATTATAGCAAACCCATTAACCAGAAAGCCTAGTGGTGAATCTGGATAATAGCAGGAAAAATAGCAACATTTGCGAACTGAATTTGAGAACTGAAAGAGACATAAACAGTTATATATTTTAAACCAACTTAACTTGAATAGATATTTATAACTTTGAAATTTTATTATTATACAAAATTTATTTTGAAGCAGGGTTGAATCATAGATATTAAACATAATTTTGAATTTTTATAAAAAGGTATACCAATTTAAATGAGGCTTGTCATTGTAGTCTAGTCTAAAAGATAAAATAAACTGTTATTAGGGAAGCTTTATAAACATGACAAAATTATATAAAGCATTAGATAAGAAATTTAAAGCATTTACAATAAGAGTAAACAGAAATTAGGAAGAAAGGATTTTTTGCTATTTAAAAGCTTGGAAAAAGATCAGAAGGATTGGAAGTCTGGGTTTTAAAAGGGAAGCTTGGAGTTTTGTAGAATTCCCGGAGCTAGGAAGAAAGAGGCTTTGGTGGTCCATAGACCTAGGTGGCCCGGGTCCTTGTGTACCTGGGTGATTTGATTGGTCTGCTGGACTTTGCTGGCTGTACAGCCGACTATCTGCAACTGAGGGATTGGGCAGCCCATACAGTCACTGGCTTGGAGGCCCCATGGAGGCAGTACAACCACTTGCAGACCCAAAACCCGGAAGGATGGTACTGCAGATCAGGGATTCAGAAGGTTAGTACAGCTGGCAACTGTGGCTGAGGAGCTAGGAGCCCTGCCTCCGCTCAGTCCCCAAGCATTAAGTTCTGTTCTGAGACCTCTGGCACTGTGGGCCTGCTCTGCCGAGGTGGAGGGAGACCTGAAAAAGGGAAGTACAAATGGTTCAAAAGATTGCCACTCTCCATCCCCAGAGAAGTCTGCAGGTGACCTGAACATAAATGGTCTCAGCTCATAGTATATCCTCTCTCATTCAGGAAGCCTCAATGTTGATTTTCTGGGTTAAGCTGCCCCTTCACTGGCCAATTTCAGAGTTTCAGATCATCTGCCTCTCAGATATGGTGAGCTCTGGTCTCTGCCATCTTAGATCCCCATCTTTACATAGTTCTTTTTTTTTTTTGACATTCATATTTTTTTATTTTTAATTTATTTATTTTTATCTCAATCACAAGTTAGGTACTTTGAATCCCAGGCATAGCCCCCTCCCTCAGTCCCTCCTACCCTCCCACTCCCTCCCTCATCTCCCTCCTCCCCACAACCTCTAAGTCCACCAAGAGGGGAGGACCTCCATCCTTTCCATCCAACCCCAGCTTATCCTGACTCCTCAGGGCTGGCTGCAATGTCCTCCCCTGGGATTTAGCCAGTCTGTCACTTCCGGGCTTGTATGGGGGAGGGTCAAAGAGTCAGCCATCAAGATCATGACTGAAACAGTCCCTGTTTCCCTGAATAGGGTCTTCAGTCCTACACCGAGCTATCATGGGCCCCATCTGTGCTGGGGTTCCAGGCCACATCCACACATGGTCCTTGATTGTAGAAACCGTCTCATACAAGACCCCTGTGCCCTGCTCAGTTTGGAATTTGTGGAGCTCTTGTTCTCCCCAAGTCTCAACAGCCTCCCC
>JAQQSO010002262.1:0-14527 GCA_028658305.1 Pachyuromys duprasi | reverse complement strand
GAACTCTTTTGTGGGCTCTGTGTGTCTGGCTTCGTGCTCTGTGTTAGAAGCTGTGAGCACTGCAGGCTGGTCACCCCTCTGCTCTGGAGGTCTCTCTCCTCAATCTTTTGAGATGTCAGCTGGAGTCTTTGAGCTCAGCCCTGGGCTTGTTGTTAAGGGCTCTCCCCTGGAATGGAGATTTGGCGCCCCCTTCTGGGCCAGGGGCTGTGCACCCCGGTCTGAGATGATATTTGGGGCACACACAATGGGTTTGGGTTGGTGTGACTCTGCTGAATGCATGCCTATCTGAAATGGTGCCCGAGCCCTTCTCTGTCTGTCCTGTGGACCCACACAGGGACTGAGGTTTTGGCCCTCAGTGTGTGGTCTGGTCAAGATGGTACTGGGACTTTGTCAGTCTGGGGTGGCTCCTGAGAGCTGTGCACGCTCACCGAGCACCCGTGGGTTGAAGCAGAACTCAGGTACCTCCCAGACTTGCCCTCGGACTGGCACAGGGACTGAGGTTTTGCTGGCAGAAACATGTGGCTCGTGCCAGCAGAGTGCAAACTGGTCAAAACGGTCCCCTGCCTTTCTCAGACTGGGGTGGCTCTGGCGATCCGTTCGTTCCCGCTGCACACCCGTGGGTTGAAGCAGAACCCGGGTGCAGTGTGTGCTCGTAGGGTGCAGTTCGGTGAACACGGCATCAGATTCCTTCTCAGACTGCCCGCGAGACTGTGTGATCCAGTCTATAATGGCGGCTGCAGGCGCCCAGTGCAGCGGCTGCTGAGCTGTGTGCTGCTGGTCACCGGGAGGTTTTTGCGGGGAATAACTGGGTGTCCCTAGGGTTTTCCCACTTGATTTTTTCACCGTGGGAGTTCTGCTCACCTGGCAATCACGGGTGCTGGCGTTTTAGGTCCCAGAGTTCAGTCTCCTGGTCGCTGCGTTATTTCTGTTGTCCTACTCCTCAGACACAGTGTCCTCTAGTGGCAGCCATCTTGGATCTCCCGAAAATTTTCTTCTATGATTTTCTTGAAAATATTTTCTGGACCTTAGAACCTGGACAAGCCTTCTAGGAATTGTGATCCAAGCACTCAGATCTGCCTGAGCTGCACAAACATGGTTTCAGGAATTATTTGGCTGGTTTCTGCTGATAGACCCACAGAACAGGGGTTTCGGTGTTGATAATGCTGTACCAAGGATCCCTATGTTGCTCACAGCAAGGGTGTAAGTTAGAGGGGTCAGATGTCTGGCTGCTAGCAGACAGAGACCTGGATTTTTGCTCTGTCTGCACTCAGCTGCAGAAGCACTCACTGGCAGAGTGGAAAGGGGAGAGTGCCTGAAAGCACTCACTTGCAGGAATGTGTAGAAAGAGCTGAGGGCCCTCACTCACCAGCAGGTGTTTGTGGAGAACACAGAGAGCTCACAAACACTCACTTGCAGGCAGGTGTGCAAAGCACAGAGGGCCTGCCAGCAAACTCACTGGTAAGCATAAGTGGTAGTCTTAGAGAACCCACAGTCCCCTGTTTGGTCTTTAGAGTAATGTGGTGCCCTGTTCCTGGGGATACATTTTCCCTACTGCTACTTTCCTTGCTGAACCATGAAGATACAGAGGATAGTTAGCCACTCTCAAACCCGAATATGTACATGGGGGGGGGGCTGCTTCCTATCTGTCACAGCTCATTGGTTGTGCCTTCTAGCACAGAAAGCCTCAATGTTGATGCTCTGGCTTCAGTTGCCCATCCACTCACCAGTTTTGGAGTTTCAGATTTTCTGCCCTTCAGAAATACTATGATGCTTTGGTCACAGCCATCTTGGAGAAGCTCATGGGTTTTTGTTGTTGTTATTTTGTTTTAATTTATGTATGTATATATATATATATAATATATATATATATACTATGTATATATATTATATATATATATATTCTACTACAATGTATTTACTTTGTATCCCAGCTGCAGTCCCCTTCCTCATCCCCTCCCAATCCCTCTCTCCCTCCCTCTTCTCCTTCTATGCCCTTCCCTCAGTCCACTGATAGAGGAGGTTCTCTTCCCCTTCCATCTGGCCCCAGCCTGTCAGGTCTCATCAGGACCGGGGCTGCATTGTCTTCCTCTGTGGCCTGGTAAGGCTGCTCCCCCCTCAGGGGGAGGTGATCAAAGAACTAGCCACTGAGTTCAAGTCAGAGACAGTGCCTGTTCCCATTACTAGTGAACCCACTTTGACACTGAGCTGCCATGGGCTACATCTGAGCGTTTTAAGTTATGTTCATGCACGTTCCTTAGTTGAAGTATCAACCTTAAAAAAGACCCCTGTGCCCAGATTTTTTGGTTCTGTTGCTCTCCTTGTGGAACTTCTGCCCCCCCCCCCAAGCTCTTTAATTTCCCTCTTTTTTTCATAAGATTCCCTGCAATCTGCTCAGAGTTTGGCTATGAGTCTCAGCATCTGCTTCAATACCTTGCTGGATGAGGTATCCCAGAAGCAGAAAGACACACATGGTATATCATGGTATATACTCAATTGTTAGTGGATATTAGACATATAATATAGGATAAACACACTAAAATCTGTATGCCTAAATAAGCTAAGCAAAATACTGGTAAGATACTAAATCTTCATTCAGAAAGGCAAATGGAATGGAGAAAATATGGGATAGAACAAAAGCCTACCACAGAGTGCGTTTAAAATTCTATTTTTAATAAAGAAAAAAGTGATATTTTTATTAGGAGTTGCTTTACTGGCATAATAAACAATCCATATAAAAATTTAAAAATCTGGCTTTGTTGGAAATATTCTGGCTTATTTACCTCTATGAACAGAGTAGAAAACTTTTCCTGGCCTTTACTAATTTTTTGACAATTTTCTGCAATATATTTTGACAGTTACTCCTATTGGTATCTCTCTCTCTCTCTCTTTTTTTGAAATATAAAAATGTGCTGTTTTATTACAAAGCATCTCACCAAATGAAAATATCTCAAAAAGGTAACTAGGCTAACAACTCCACCTGCAGAATTCGGGAAAGACAGGGCAATGTTAGTTTTTTTCTGCTTGTCTGAGACCAGTGGGAAGGTATAAACAGAACCAATGTAAAAATGATATTACCTAAGCCTGAGTAAAGGGTCCCAGAAGACTCAGTTCTTTCCTCTAGAAAATTTAATAAGGGCATCTTAACAGCTCCTAAGCACATGCTTAGCAGTTCAGGATTTTGTCTTTTTTATTTTCTTTTCCTTTTTTTGTTCCACTCAGACCCTAAACTAAAACCTTTACTAGGGCAAATGGGCAAGGTAAGAGTTCTCCCAGAACCACTGCCTTGGGCTCTGGTTCCTGATTACTATATAGACCCTGGGGACATTATATTTAATATATTTTATATAAATACATAGAGGAATAGAAAATATAAGTACATACTGAGAGATTGGGGGGAAGTGAGGAATTTGGGGAGAAGTCAAAGCTGTAGATCTTGCTCAGGACAATTTGACCTCTTCTTTGACCTCTTTGACTTGGCTTCTCCTCCTTGATTTTCAACTCTTGACTTCTTTGTAACCATTGCAGATAAGCACCCATCTATATAACTCCCCAACTTTTATTCTTTTTCTTTATTATTATCAATTCTGATATATACTGTCCAAAGGATGATAAAACATATCGTTCATAATAGTAAGTCTTATACATAAATCACGTGACTATTCTGAAGTATGACAAGATGAAATACCACATGGTATCAACGGATCTTTGAAACTCTATTCCCTTCATTGATAGTGGTTTGTCTCCCTCTTTTTTTCTCTCTGTTTCTCCTCTTCTTTCATTAGTTTCCCTAGAGAGAGTCTTATGGTAATATATTTTCAGTATGTCAGGACAAAGTCAACTTGAATGTATTATTTGAAAGAAATTGTCCCAATTCTACATATGTTAGAAATATTATTTAGTAATTGGAGGACAGTTAAAATTTTTCAAAAAATTTAAAATCACCTTTAATTTATATGAAGCTAGGATCTATTGACATGTATGTCTGTCTCATGATAAAAATTTGATTAAACTCGACTAAGATTTTCCAAGCCTAATTATATTTCTTTGCCTTACATTTGATTTCTTAAAAATATCAGTTTTTCACATCAATTGGCAGTATACATTGTTCACTATAATAGACACTAACAGCTTTTGTACAGAGGAGTTTAAAGTCACCAAAATTTTAGGTGCATAAATAAAACTTAAAATTGTCTCCAAGAATTACTTGTAATAGAAATAATTCCAAAGCAAGCTGAAAATAATTAAACAATTATTACAAATGACAACAAATTATTAGTTAATATGGTTAAAAGAATAACATAAATGTTACTATAATTACCATCTTTTAAGAACATTAATTTGTGTTTTTGATCAGTGTGAATAACTTGTGGAGTTGAAAAACTGTAAAAAGGCAGACTCTGCATCATATATCACTTTGCACATAGAAGAATGAAGAGATCTTACACTGGTGCTCTTGGATTGAAACACTGACTAGAAATATCAGAATAAAGATCAAAAAATAGAAACTGACTAGAATAAAATTAAATGTTTCTGCTTCCAATGACCTGATTACTTGCCTCCAAATTTCAAACACACTTATTTGAATTTCACAAATTTTGCATTGAGAGGATTTTTATAACAAAAATCTGAATATTTTTATGATCAGAGGCAATGGGAAGTTCTAAGTAAAAATATCTGAATGAAGTCAGAGGACTTACACAAAGGGTGCAAAGCAACAAAGTTATTTTATTGTGGTGCTGGATTCTGGACACAGGACCTTACCCACCTGAGTCAAGTGTTTTATCACTGAACTATGACCCTAACATTTGGAGGAGACAATCTAATATGCAATAGGTTTAATATAAAACACTGCGGATATAGGTGATATTTTTATTAATAATGATCTTAGGGCCTGAAATGCCAGAATGGTCCAATGGTTCACATGAAGTAAGTGATAAGTAATGGTAGTCTGTTATTTAATATGATCTCTAGAAAACACAGAACTTGTCATTTATTAGAGATCTGGATCTTGAGGTTTGGTGAATTTAGTGCCTATAATAACAGAAAGTCTGAAAAGACATGAGTTTTACACAAAGCTTCACTGTATTATAGAATGTGTGTTGGTAAATAAATATTTAACATTGATAGTTCCAGGCTGTGCACAACAATGCCGGCCCCCACCCCACACTGACTGCCAGTTGGTGCCCACCTGTTCTTGTTCTGCGAACAAGTGCTGATTATAGTCAACGACATAGTGGAATTTTAATCTAGCAATGTGGCTGCTCTGTCAAAGGATCACATCCAAAGACCTAGTTCTGTGTGATCCTGCTGGAATACAGACATATTCTTAATCCTTCTGGCTGGATAACACACCCTTAATCTTTTGGCTGGAATATAGACACAGTGTACCTGTAATCTCTCTAGCTGGACTTTAGTACACACATTAATCCAAAACAATGAAGTTTAATTGAGGGGCAAACAAAGTGACAAATCAGAGAAAGAACTGACAGAATGAGTTTTACAAGAATTCTCAGACAATTAGGAAGAGTGCTTTGTCAAGATCCAGCTATTCCACTACTAAACATATACCCAAAAGATGCTCAAGTACACAACATGGACATTTGCTCAACCATATACGTAGCAGCTTTATTTGTAATAGCCACAACCGGGAAACCACCCAGATGCCCCTCAACAGAGGAATGGATACAGAAATTGTGGTACATTTGCACAATGGAATACTACTTAGCAATTAAAAACAAGGAAATCATGAAATTTGCAGGCAAATAGTGGGATCTAGAAAAGATCATCCTAGGTGAGGTATCCCAGAAGCAGAAAGACACACACAGCATATACTCACTTATAAGTGGATATTAGACATGTAAAATAGGATTAACATACTAAAATCTGTGCACCTAAAGAAGCTAAGCAAGAAGGAGGACCCAGGGTAAGATGATCAACAATCACTCAGAAAGGCAAATGGGACAGACATCAGAAGAGGGAGAAAACAGGAAACAGGACAGCAGCCTACCACAGTGGACCTTTGAAAGACTCTGCTCAGCAGGGTATCAAAGCAGATGCTTAGGCTCATAGCCAAATTTTTGGCAGAGTGCAGGGAAGCTTATGAAAGAAGGGGCAGATAGAAAGACCTGGAGGGGACAGGAGCTCCACAAGGAGAGCAACAGAACCAAGAAATCTGGGCACAGATGTATTTTCCAAGATTGATACTCCAATACTGGACCATGCATGGAGATAACCTAGAACCCTTGCCCATGGCAGCTCAGTGTCCAAGTGGGTAATCATCGAGTAAGGGGAACAGGGACTGTCTCTGACGTGAACTCAGTGGCTGGCTCTTTGATCACCTCCCCTGATGGGGGAGAAACCTTACCAGGCCACAGAGGAAGAAAATGCAGCCAGTCCAGATGAGACCTGATAGGCTAGAGTCAGATGTAAGGGGAGGAGGACCTCCCTTATCAGTGGACTTGGAGAAGGGTATAAGAGGACATGAGGGAGGGAAGGTGAAATTGGAAGAGAATGAAGGAGGGGGCTACAACTGGAACACAAAGTGAATAACTGTAATTAATATAAAAAATTAAAATTAAAAAAGAATGCACAGGAAAGAGAAGCAATTCAAGAGTGGTACAGAGAGAGAGAAAGAAAGTTTATGGACACATTTCAGTAGAGTTCAGGAGTACAACAAAGTTCAGGAGTTTGGCACAGTTCAGTTGAGTGAAGTTGAATTTTTGCAGTTCATTTCAGGGATGTCAGAGGCAGATTTTCCTAGTAGAGAAATTCAGCACAAAGTCAAGAGAAGACTGTTTGAATCAGTCAACTTGGAGAGAAGTTTTGAGCCAGAACAGCTGAGTTGAACCAGCCAACCAGAGTTCAGAAAGAACAAGACAGGGTGAGCTTAATTAGCAGTAAGTCTTGGTGCCTGTAAGCATTAGAGGCCTAGATTAACAGAGGGAGGCTGGAAACTGAAACCTTCAAGGTCCCAGCTTGCAGAAGATTAGATTGTATGGAAGCTAGAAGCTTCCAGGCCTGGGATTAGGAATAGTTAGGAATAGAAATACTCTGAGCTCAGTCCTACCCTTGTGTTTATACAGCTTGGTTGTGGCTCTAATTCTATACCCTCATCTGAGGAAATAAAACAACATGCACACATTAGTATATAACACAGTTTTGAGATTTAAATTTTTTTCTGTAATAATTTATATATTCATACTTGGTAGTTTAGTAGCTAATATTCCTATACAGAAAAGTGCCTGCCTAATTAGAAATCTGGAAAATGATCATGATAATAAAGCTGTTAAGTTGGTACATGGAATATAAAGGGTCATGGTCACTTGCTAGTCTAGTAACAGTTGTCTATTCTGAAGATGCAGCCTTGCTATTTAATTGCCCAAGATGGCCTATTTGAAGGATACACTCACCTTTTGTGATTCACCTTTCCTCTTCAGTGTCCCCACCTGATTGCTTAAAAGTGACTACAATTAGAAAAGTAAAGTAGGCATTGTTTAGTAAATGAAACATGTTGGAGGTTGGTCTCATGCACATTACTGACCCTTAAGATTTGGTTACATATTTATCACCCTGCACAAAACTAAAAATCCAAGTGTATCAAAGACCTCAACATAACACCAGAAACATTTAATCAGTTACAAGAAAAAGTGGGAAAGACCCTAGAACTCATCGGCACAGGAGATTACTTCCTGAACAGAACACCAACAACACAGGCTCTAAGAGCAACCATCAATAAATGGGACCTCATGAAACTGAAAAGCTTCTGTAAAGCAAAAGACACTGTCATCAAAATAAAACTACAGCCTACAGACTGGGAAAGAATCTTCAACAACCCTATATATAACAGAGGGTAATAGCCAGTATATATAAAGAGCTCAAGAAGTTATAAAGCAGCAAATTAAATAATCCAATTTAAAAATGGGGTACGGAGCTAAACAGAGAACTCTCTGTAGAGGATTTTAGAATGGCAGAAAAACACTTAAAGAAATGCTCAATGTTGTTAGCTATCAGGGAGATGCAAAGCAAAATGACCCTGAGATTTCATCTTACACCAGTCAGAATGCCTAAGATCAAAACTCAAGTGACAACACATGCTGGAGAGGATATGGAGAAAAAGGAACCCTCCTTCATGGCTGGTGGGAATTTAAACTTGTACAACCACTCTGGAAATCAATTTGGTGCTTTCTTAGACAATTAGGAATAGTGATTCCTCAAGATCAAGCTATACCACTCCTAGGCATATATCCAAAATATATTCAAGTACACAACAAGGACATTTGCTCAACTATGTTCATAGCAGCTTTATTCATAATAACTGGAACATGGAAACAACCCAGATGTCCCTCATTTGAGGAATGGGTACAGAAATTTTGGTACTTTTACACAATGGAATACTACTCAGCAGTTAAAAATGAGGAAATCATGAAATTTGCAGGCAAATGGTGGGACCTGGAAATGATCATCCTGAGTGAGTTATCCCAGAAAGACACACATGGTATATACTCACTTAAATAGACCTATAAAATAGAAAAACATACTGAAATCTATACATCTAGGGAAAATAAACAAGAAAGAGGACCTGGGGTAAGATGATCAATCCTCACTTAGAAAGATAAATGGGATGGACATTGGATGTAGGAGAAAACAAGTAGCAGGACAAGAGCCTACCACAGAGGGCCTCAGAAAGATTCTACCTAGCAGTGTATCAAAGCAAATATTAAAGACACATAACCAACCCTTTGGCAGAGGGCAGGGAATCATATGAAAGAAGGTGGAGTTAGTAAGACCTGGAGAAGATAGGAGCTCCACAAGGACCAAATATATCAGGGGGCAGGGGTCTTTTATGAGACTGTTTCTTCAACCAAGGACCATGTATAGGTATAACCTAGAACCCCTCCTCAGATGTAGCAAATGATAGCTCAGTATCCACGTGGTTTCCTTAGTAAGGGGAACAAGGACTATTTTGGACATGAACACAATGGCTGGCTCTTCGACCCTTCTCCATCCCCCCTCCCTGAGGGAGAAGCAGCCTTGCTAGGCCACAGAAGGGGACATTGTAGCCAGTCCCGAAGAGAACTGATAAGCTAGGGTTAGATGGAAGGGGAGGAGGTCCTCCCCTATCAGTGGACTTGGAAAGGGGCAGGGAGGAGATGAGGGAGGGACTGGGGAGATAAGGAGGGAATGCGGGAGGGGGCTATGGCTGGGATACAAAGTACATAACCTGTGATTAATATAAAATAAAAGAATGAAGACAAAAAAAAGGAGATCTGGTTACAGCTTTATTTGTTTTGTAAACATGCTTAAGACATATCTGAGTTGTTGATTAAACAGCCTATACTTGGGCAGGGCTGAATGGGGTAGGTGTGGCTTGGGTTCTCAGGCTTTGGAGGACAGACAGAGAGGATAGAGAGAAACAGAGCAAAGGAAAGAGAGGAAGAAGAAGGCCACCATTGGTTAGTGTGGAGAAAAATCACATGGGGCTAGAGAAAGAGCTCCAGTGATGGTATATAAAGGCCCAGATAAGTGGACTGGGAAGAGGGAAGGGTGAAGAAGAGGGAGGGTAAAATTGGGAGGGGAGGAGAGAGGGAAGTAGAGGGGGGTACAAAGCAAATAAACTGTAATTAATAAAAATTTTAAAAAGAATACAAGTAAGTACAATGTGATTAGGGATGACAGGTAGTCCAACTGAGGAGGATTCAGGTGGACAGCATTGGAAGCTGGCTGGGAGATGAAGGGTGAGAATACTGAGTTAGTGTAAGTGAAATATCCGCCCAGCCCAAGGTAAAGAAGGCAATTATAAATCTAACAGGTATCTGTGTCTCATTATTTGTGATATCAGTTAGGTAATACTGCCATAATAATCATGGGACTAATAATAAACCTTACATAGCCCAACACCAGTTTTTTATTTACTACAACAGAAGCATGTTTGCTACAGTCAGCTTTTGATCACCAAGTTATGTGGTCAACTTGGTCAACTGCCACCAGGAGTAATGAGAAACGGATCCACAGTGGAATCAAGCAGAATGGAGGGATAGCAAATAATAGCAGGGAAAGTGGTAAAATAGAAAAAAATACAAAAAGGAAAGCTCTAAGAAAATGGATAAAATAAAAGTTTTTTTAGAACAAGTCTTAGTAGGAAAACAAACAAAAATAAATTACACAGTCTTTAAAAACATACATCAAAAATATGCAATGTTGCTGATGAAGGAATTATATTAACATATAACTATGCCAGCAGATTGTCCAACTTGCATAAATTAGACAAATCTATAAATATCACCAATTAAGAAATCTCACAAAAGTAAACAAACAAACAAAAAAACCAAGTGTATTTTTAAAGAACACATTCTAACAAGGTTAGGATTAAGATAAGATTGCTTGGAAATTTTATTGAAGTTTATAGAAGAAATAATATTAAATGTTTACAAAAGCTTCCAATAAGTAGAAATATAAAAATCTTTACATTCATTTTATAAGGGAAAGTATAACTACTTCTGTGAGACCAGGTTGATATACTTAAAACCCAGAAAATATAATTCTGTATCACCATGAATATAATTATAAACCCTTCAAGGAATATTAGCGAGTCAGATCAATAACATGAAGATTATATTCCAATACCCAAAAGAAATGTATTTGTTGATTGGTTTGTAATTGAGAAATTGGAAACATAATATTTACTATTAATAGCAAAAAAGAAAAGAGTGTTTATTTTCATAAGCACTTCACAAAATATCAAACTTATAATTAAAAAAAACCTCTTAAGATACGTAAGTTGATTTGGGAAATCTTTAATCTGATAAGCACTGCTTTCTCAGCTACAAAACTTAAAGTAGTATCCATGAAGTACAAAGTAACCAACAGAACAGCATACTTTATAATTGTTGATTTGAAAAAACATAATTAACTAGGGAAAAATGTTTTAAACACTTGCAATCTGTCCCTAGAAGGAATGTGGGTGTAGCTGGTATGTCCCATGTGTGCCAGTAGGTTCCAGAAAGAAGAGAGGCGATATCTAGATTCAGAGTTCTGACCTATGACTGTCTGAATGATTACTTCCCTAACATTCCTGAAAAAAGGGAGGGGGTGCCTGAAACTACAGTCTGGCACCCGGGTGCCCAGACAGGGAGATAGCCTAAGACAACCACCAGTCCAGCACCAGGCAGGCCCAGACAGGCTCCCAGGATGGGGACCAAGCCTGAGATGACCAGTAGTCCTGCACAGCACAGGCCCAGATGGCTCCTAGGATTGGGAGCAAGCAGGAGACTAGATTTCCCTCCTGGGACTGAGAGTCCAGGGCAGAAGTGAATCTGAGACTGACTACTCTTGCATGTGCCCACTTAGGCAGGCTGAGTAAGACATAAACTCAAGATGAGCACTAGTCTGGTGCCATGGGGCCTGGAGAGGGAGGTAGAATGAGATGATCACTCAGTCAGGTGCCATGCAGGCCTGGGGCATCAGAGCATGCCCGGGATGACAGCTGCCTCATGCCTTAATGCACAAGCTAGGTAGGCATAGTACTGCTGAGATGAACCCAGACACTCAGAGACTCCAGGCATCCCTAAGAGAAGAAGGTAAGTAGTAGAGAAATGAAGGAGAAACAGAATGATATGGGCACAGTGAAGAGAGGCAGAACTGAAGACACAAGGGTAGTAAGGAACAACCTGGTGTCTGGTGATGCCACCTGAGACTATGGTGGGGTCTTGGTCTGAGCTACCGCTGTGGGGCACCTCTGAGTCTGTGATCCTGCAGCATCAGGAGTCTGTTACCATGAGTGTTCTAGCCCTACCACTCATCTCATTGTGAATGAGGAAGAGATAACCTTCTTTTTCCTTACACTTTACCACCCAGAACAGATGGGAGTACTGGCCTTGGGGTCATAAGAGCAGGAGACATGTCCCTGCTTCTCATCAGCTTCAGGACTCAGGAGAGATGGTCCTGCACCTCACCTAGGCAAGACAGTAGATCTGACCCTGATGGTGAGGGCATGGGTGAGCCAGCCCTGAGAACATGAGCGTGGGAGATCTGGCCCTGCTATTTTTCTGCTATGTGGTGACATGGGCTAAGGATAGATGACTCCCTTACCCATCGCCACCTACACCAGAAAGGAGAGCTAGCTCTGAGGTCATTAGAAAAGGAGAACTGTCCCTGCCCCTCAACTGCTGCAACACCCAGGAGAGCAGGCCGTATACATTTCCTGGCAAAATGATAGAGCTGGCCCTGGATTTAGGGGCAGGCAGGAGAGCTGGCCCTGACAGGGTCGCAAAAGCAGGATAGCTGTCCCTGACTTTTGTCTACTGGATAGTGGAGAGAAGGCGAAATGCCCTTCTTTCCTCTCTTATCCTTTGCAGGCCCCATGTTCATGAGAGAGGGCAAACTGACCATGTCCCTCACCAGTTACAATGCTTGGGTGAGGGGGCTCTGTACCTCCCCTGGGAAGCAGGGTAAAGTTGGCTATCGTGGTGGGGATTGCTGGTGATCTGGGCCTGAGGACAGGAGAGCAGAAAAGCCAGTGGACTGACCAACTCAGATACCTCTTATGACCAGATCCAGCACTTTGAATTGGCATACCCCAACATGTATCCCATAGATGAACTGTAAATGTGCATGAAGGAGCAAGTCCTACAGATCCAAATCGATAGGATCTTCATGACACAAGGCAACAACAGGATATCTGAGAGGAGTCTAGTAAGGTTTCAAAATTGATAGACTAGCAAAAACCAGAGGCTTCATACTAGATGAACTAGTCATTGCAATGAACATTTGCAAGCAGCGATATGTGGACAAAAAAAAAAAATGTGTTCTGTGGGACACATTGTGCCACACTACAGCTTCTATAATGATTTTTTTTCTTTGTTGTAGATAGTTTCTAGGGTGCAGGATGGGTATGAGGGGAGGGAAAGATGAGCAAGATTTGGGTCCATGATATGAAATCCATAAAGATCCAAGAAAAAGTGAAAAAAGAACTGATTTGCAAACTGAATTGCAAAATCAGTACTAAAAATTTTATTTTTAAGATCTTAAAATTTAGGATATCCAAGATGGCTGCCACGAGAGAACACTGTGTCTGAGGAGTAGGAGAGCAGAAACAACACAGCGACCAGGAGACTGAACGCTGGGACCTAAAACGCCAGCATTGTGAATGCCAGGTGAGCGGAACTCCTACCGTGAGAAAATCAAGTGGGAAAACCCTAGGGACACCCAGTTATTACCTGGAGAAATTTCCCGGTGACCAGCTGCACAGAGCTCTGATCTGGACAAGCGGCTGTGCTGGGTGCCCGCAGCCGCCATTATAGACTGGATCTCACAGTCTCGCGGGCAGTCTCCAGAGGAACCAGTGCCCTTTTTCACTGAACTGTGCCCTACGAGCGCACACTGCACCCTGGTTATGCTTCGACCCACGGGTGTGCTGCAGGTTCGGTCCAATCATCTGAACCACACCAGACTGAGTGGATTGGGGGACCATTTTGACCAGTCCACACATTGCCGGGGCATGAGCCGAATGCTCCGCCAGCAAAATCTCAGTCAGTGTGTGAGTCCACCTGCGGATCAGGGAGGATCCCAAGTCTGCATCAACCCACTGGTGTGCGGCAGGCGCGAACCGATCATGAGAACCACCACAAACTGAGTGATTGGGGGACCATTCTGACCAGTCCGCACACAGCAGGGGCACGGGCCAAATGCTTCCACCAGCAAAAACTCAGTCAGTGTGTGAGTCCACCAGCGATCTGGGAAGAACCCGAGTTCTGTCTCAACCCACGGCTGAGAGGATCCTGGGACCATCTTGACCAGACCACACACTGAGGGCAAAAGCTACACGCATCTGCCAGCAAAAACCCCAGTTCGGGTGTCTGTCCACGGGCCAGACAGAGAAGGCCTCAGGCACCATTTCTGACAGCCCTGCATACAGCGAATACACAAACCCAAACCAACTGTGTGTGCCCAAATATCATCTCAGACCGTGGTGCACAGCCCCTGGCACAGAAGGAGGCACCAAATCTCCATTCCAGGGGTGAGCCCTTAGCAGCAAGCACAGGGCGGAGTGCACAGCTCCCAGCTGACATCTCAAACCTGGACACTCAGACTCTAGCACAGAATGAGGAGTAAAGACTCCAGACCAGAGGGGTAACCAGCCTGCAGTGCTCACAGCTTCTAGCACAGAGCACGAAGCTGGGCACACAGAGCCCACAACAGAGTTCAACTGAGACAAAACACACACCACAAACCCCCAGAAATCCCTGATCTTCTTGAAAAATACTCCTGACACAAGAGATTGACAGATTCAGACTGAAGTACAGCCTTAAAGCACAAACAGCTCCCTGATTATATATAAACAAATGCCCAGAAATTGGCGAAAGAACTCACCCAACAAAAATCAGTACACCATAGCCCCACCGGAAACACCCAAAAGCAGTGGAGTTTTTAATTCAGCGGAGACACAGGAAAATTATATTAAAGCTTTGATTATGCAGATATTGGAGGAACAAGAGGAGAGACAAAAAGAGGAAATGAATAAGGCCCTCAA